>DWME01001960.1:0-22525 GCA_018244795.1 Parelbella ahira ahira
TCCTCGGAGTTACAGCTTGTTGAAAATCACCCAAAAATTTGGAATTTTTTTTATATCCCTTAATTTTTGTGACTAGTATATAATGTTATAGAACTAAGGTATTTTGGGATTTTTCGCCTATAACTTGCGTTAAATCAGAACGTTTTACAAGGATATTTGTTAAGTCAACAGCACCACATTAATTCTAGATATCCCCAGAAACAAATTGCAAAATATAGGACAGAGATCTCGATGTGGATTAATTGAGTTTAAACCATCGCCATCGATGTCAGGGTTCCGCATCTATGAATAAAGCTTTACAATTTCCTCGTGCCCTGTCCAGTCCCGTTACTGTCTCATTATTTATTCACTTATAAACCGTAATAGGAAGTTTTGTGAAGGGTCGCTATAGATAAAGATCTCCATTAAAACAAAATGTCAAGTTTTTCACATATTATTAATGGTGCATCGGATTCTTGTTGGTAAACAAGTCGGTCCCCATCAGCGGCCACATCAGGCCTCATCGTTCTACTGCTGTACGCCAAAAACCTTTAAATTCGCTTTATTTTACATTTACTTAGACTCTGGGTTCCGCAGTTTTATTGTTGCTATGGTCCTAATATTTGTTTCAAGCCGTTTATTGTTCCTTTACTAAAACACGGCTCTCCTCCCAAAAAAGGACTAACGTCTCAGGTACTAATATCAAATCAATTCAAATCCTTTTCTGTTATATATTCTACATCCCAGTGTTTAATTTTCACACTTACTACGAATCAATTAAGTTTTTAATATATAGAATGAGAATAAACGTTAATAGCAGCCTTCACCAGAGACTGCTTAGCCTGACTAATTACTTGAGGCCTGCTAGCGATACAAAGCCACGAGCGCATTCATGCTATATTTTATAAGAAAGATCTTTAATCTTCTCGCTAGCTATTTCGCCAAAACATTGGAAGTTTAATAATCAATTTATCGTCACGATAATTGTTTTGACTCTACGAAGTTATGACAGACAGAATGGATATTTCAACTTGCTCTACAACAACTGCTACTGGTGTAAATTTGATTCCGACATAACTCATTTCACTAATAACATTTTCACTTATGAACATGTCCGATTGAGCTCAGTTCCAGCTGAGTTTAACAGATTGTCAAATGTGTACTAATAGTCCTAGTTGTGTGTTTCTGTTAAAAATTAATAGTGAGAATTATTATTACAGAGATATTACTAAAGCACGGCTGTTAATCAGCAAGTTCTGGGTTCGGTACCTGGATCGGGCAAACTTTGAATTTCCAGTAGTAGCATGGACTTTGTATTATGCCCCTGTACCGTCATACACCCATAGGGTTTACCTACACTCCATGGTGACATGTATAAGATAACTCTCGTGGGAGTCTATTACACTCTTCTGCCTACCTCTTCGGAGCAAGGCAAACGTGATGATATGTTACAAAAGTAATTTTACTTTATCATCGTTTTTTGAACTCTTTTTATGTTTAATAGCTATTGTTCATATTATTATTATTGCATAAAATTTATAAATGCGATTGTACTTGTATGTAATTCATTGCACATTAATTTCAATCTGTGAGAAGCTATAAATCTGGGTGCTTATTAAACTTATATCGCGTATCTGTGAAAGTTCGTAGGAACCCCTGTAAATGTACTTTTTCACTGAGATTTATGCTTTTTCTTTATACTACTTAGGAATTCACGAAGGTTTCAAGTTTATTTCGTATAATCGTTGACTGACGAATGTTTTGTACATACTTATGTAACTGAAACCTATTCAATCGCGCAACATCCTATTTAAATAAAACTGTATGTATCAGATATTCACTTGGCGTGAAGACTGCTGTGAAGCCCTGGCGTGGCTCAAGTTGTACATTATGGACATCTCTAAAATCACGCTAAACTCTTTTAAGGAACTCACCAAAGAGTTATATTAATTTACTTTAAATTATTTTGACATTTATTTGGATTTCGAAATGAAAGAGCGATGTGGTTTCCTTCTTAATTTTCGGTTGTCATTGGTTATGTTACTTATTTACTAAGCAGTGAGTCAGGTAAGGTCAGGTGTCTGAAACTATTGGCTCAAGCAAAACGCTTTCAGTTCAGGCGTGGAAAACATTGCCTTTTTGAGTACATTGTCAACAGTCGGGCCTGAGACGTGGATTAACTTTGACACTGACGGATTTGAAATTAACAAACAGGGTTGAACAGTTAGCCAACTTACTGTAAGTAAATCTCTCAGGCTAATTAGCCCATCGAAACTAATATGGGTTTAAACATTTACACAGATTCATAAACTATTTAATAACTCTCTAGGTTATGTTCCTATACATTTGTGTGTGTTATTCCTCCGTCATAATTAATATCAAAACGTGCCGGGAAGTTTCATCTGCGACTTTTTAATTACAGTCTTTAATAACATATTTCGATAGTTCGTGGAGAGAATAAAATTGGTCTGTTACGAGTATGTTTATTTTATTCCGATTGCCAGGATTTTTTCCAAAAATTAGGTATAAAAATCTACCCAAGAGTATTTTTGCTAGTTAAAAATATTAGACTACATATGTATATCTGTATATCTGCCTATCTTTTAATGGAAACACAGGAGTGATGTTACGTTATCTCAGAGAACAATCACTATGAAACGATTCACAGAAGACAGTCGCAGTCAGTTTATCCACGCATAGAATATTTTATTCGGTTGCATCGAGTTTCAGTGCACCCTCCTCGTGCCACTCGCGCCATAGAGCGGGGAATCTCTTAGAAATGGATTGGATACACTTTCCGTGATAGAGTTCCCGTGTTGTTGCTCTCGGAGTACATCACTATATAGCGGTATTACGTGCCACTCGTGTGGAGCCGTCTCCGACCCACGCGTTTTATTTGAAAGTTAGTGTTTTAGGCCAAAGCCGTAGTTCTGGATAGATGTTAAATGAATATAGAGCTGCGTAGATTAACCTGTCATTGCAACTCATAGTTATATCCAACGGTCACAATGAATTATATAGCAGTAATAACTTTGTGGTTTCGAATGCAGTATTCTATCCGGAGGATTCAAACTGTCAAGTATTTCTTTGTATAATTATGTAAAGAAAAACTTCTCTAGAAAACCTTACACACCTTACACTTTTCCATAATCCGCACGTGTTCAACGTGGTGTACTGTACCTTAACGCTCTCTGTATGATAGGAAACCCATGTACAACAGGACATAAAGGACTTGATGATGATAACGACCACTAGTAGGCATTCGCCAACAAGTCGCTAGAAAGCGTTCAAACCCTTTTCCCTCCGTACTATGCTAGGTCGCTTAAAAGTATTAATATGTAAAGATAACGAGGTTATATTACACGTGCATTATTTAGAGGATACTCACCGGATCTGAGTAATCCACGGTCCGGTGGCAGCCCTGCGTGAATGATTCAAAAAAGATTTGTTTAGGGCTAGCCGTTGTTGTATGTCTACATTACGTCTTGGACATCCTTTGTCAGGGTGTTTGAATATGTTAGTGTTGATTTACCGCCACTCACAAGCGAATCAAGGGTGGCTTTTTACCCTTCTATGTTAGCATTTTGTATATAGTTTAGGTGAAATAGATTTTTAAATAATTTGCATATTTGGTAGTTGGCGCTGTCTCTCTACCTAAGGGAGTCGATTTGACAAAATATTAGTAACAATAATAATATATTTTAAATAAATCAGTCGAACTTTTAAGAGGGTTTACAAGGGTTAATGTTGAGGATGCGAAGAATAATAATTATTATTATGTGCTCAGTGTTACAGGATCTGCTATGCTTTTTCGATCTGAATGTTAATTACAAAGTACCCGCTTTCGTTATTGTATTTGCTTGAAGGAATACTTCATTCATTTTAGTCGGTTATTCGTTTATTTCACACATCTTTTTATATATTTTATTTTTATAAAACAAGAATCCCAACGAACCATTTACATATATTAGTTTTTCCTTTTGCTGCACTAATTGCTATATGTCTTCACACAAGAATTCTATAAAATATCCTCTATAAAACTAACTTGACTGGAGACATGTGGGAATTGAACCATGAATGGAAATGATAATAAGCGTAGGTTTTGTAATAATTGTTACGAATACTTTAACGAGTAATTTGTGGTTACTCATTTTTACCGATTTAAATGCAATTACTAATATCATGGTACTTGAAATATTTCATTAATTCCCATAAAATTATTATAAATGCGTACATATTATATGTACACGATTGTGCAGAACACAGTATGATCGTAATTATAATGTGAGTACAATCACAAATACACGTAATATAAGGAACGTCTAATTGGCAACTAATAACCTTTATTAATACAATCATCTTAGAAATTTGACATTTCAATTAGAAGCTTACATTTATCATCATAATGTTGTGATATTAACGTCGTCGTGTTGAATGGTGAATGATAGGTGCCTTTTCATATCGCTCGTTCGCTAATTAGTGATATTGTTGCCAGCTTCTAAACACCTAAGATACTGTCTCTATCCTCTTTATGAAGATTGTAATAATCTTTTATAATATCCATGTAATGTAGACGCCTCTTAGAATTTGAGAGTCAAGTATTTTTGTACGTTGTGTCTATGACATATCGTCAAATGTCTTTGATTTTGCCCTTCTGTATATACGTTTCAAAAGTTTATAATACGAAAATTTTACAAAATTGTATATTTTACGCCTAACGATTAACAGGGGTGGTATCGACAACGTCATATCATCATTTACAGTTCTACCGATGGGCACGGACCTCCACACAGAATGAAAATCGTTTAAGTCATAGTCTACATGGCTGAGAAATGCGAGCTATTTCTTACACCAGAAAACTTTGAAATCGAAACTTTTAGCAAATAAAAGAAATCGCTTTATTTCATACTGAATAGTTAAATAATAAATTTAATATCACAAATAAATCTCTAGTAATGCACGTTAAGAGCCCAGCAATACTATTTCATGTTGTTGTCGAAATAAAATAGCTCCGTTTTAAATCTGTAGTTCGCAACAAGTCGCGCCATTGAAAGTCGAATTAAGCTTCGGGCACACTTGAGCACTATTATTCTGTCGCTTATTCTACTCTAATTGCAAGGCATTCATTTATTACGCGCGAAAGTGTTTTAAAATTTTTTAATGAAATAATAAAGAGGGTCTATTACGCTACAATTTGTAATGTTTTTCGTTTTTTTTTTAAATTTGCACATCAAATAGAATTTACCTATCTTGTATATATGACTTATCTTCTTCCAGCGAAACCATTATTCAGTAAATAATGTAACTTATTTATTAACTTCTGGTCTGGTTCACAGTGAACTGTAAAAGCATTAAGTATTTGTAGATTCTAGATTCTATTTGTAGAGAATAACATAATGTCCAAATACTCATATGTAATTTAGTTAGCAACTCAAATACTGACTTTGATGAACAAACTGAAACACGTCATTCTTGAGAATGTTTCATGACATTTGTGGTGTACAACTACTACCAGCGTACTATCACCGTACTGTTCTACATAGTCTTGTGATTCGTTCTACATTTCATTAGATTTCACGAGCTTACACTTCAACATCCTACCCACGGAGGTCCAATACCAAGCCTTAATTCACAAAGTTATTTACATTATCAAGGTAAAGTAAAAATCACCATCAAATTAAAAAAAACATAACAAAGAACCTACACATATTAGGTTTCTGTAATGTCCTTCAAAACGCCTAAAGTCTGACAATTCGTAATTGATGGGAGCCGTCTTCTGTGGAACTCGGCCCGGGAGGGTAGAATGGTACAAACGTATATAATGACGGAAATAATAATAACAATGACGATTGAGGCGATAAATCAAATATTTTTTTTTGTTTAGGCTTCAATAGCAATTACATATATTCACATCGTTGCAGTTCTAGTTCATTCGATTTGAATGTTATAAGATTTTTTACTAATATTTTCTACTGTTTAACACTGGCCACTTCCTTTTTAATATTAAGTACAAAAAGAGCTGCTGCAACAGACTACCTGCAAATTTCATTTTCTAGTATTCTAAATTCGAATTTCACATAACAAAGACATTTAAACGAGCGCTTCGTACTCAGTGTGTCGCGGCCATTATCACGATATTACGTGGTGAAAAGAAGAGGGATTTTATTTAATAGACTGACCAGTGGGTTGCCAATTCCTCTGGAAATTATTATTTGTAGCAATACCAAACGAGTTGTGTCAGTCTCAAGGGGATAGGCCTATGTCGTCTGAGGGAATTATTTTGAGTAGCTTTTTTGTCGTTCATTATTATGTAATAACCGCTTATGTAAGTGCTGTATACAGGAAGCAATCAAGATAGTTATTGTACCCATTATTTTGAATGGTATATATGTGCGGTGGTATATACACAAAGATCTTTATACTAACGATAGGTATATTTTCTGTTTTCATTGTCTTTTATGCCCAATATACAGATTTTAGGGATTCGAAAATCACTCATTTAGTGGAACACTATTAATATTTCAAGTGAGTTCCGCTAACGATATTTAAAAGTATTAAGTAATGTATTTTAAAAAAGAAAACGTAATGGAGATCTGTCAGCCCGCACTTGGCCAGCGCCGTTTTTAGCAAAAATCTACGTCCAACAGTGGAACGATAAAAACGATTAATGATGAAGTAACAGGGTGACGAATAACGGAGTAGAGTGCTGAGATCTCAGCCAAGAAGAACTTGATTAAATGATTTATTTTCGTAATTATTTATTTAGTAACTATAATATTGATTGCAATGATTCTAATAAACAAAGCACACTTCACTATCTAAACACTTCGAAAGTGTTAAAGACGAAGGCGATTGCATCAAATCAAGCAACCTATGTACATACTAAGCCCGTCGTTACCCCAATACGGATATCGAAATTTGAACACGTGCCCCAATAGGAAATAGTTCTCAGGCGGCGCATCCAGTCGAGTGTCAATCAATAGTGTGTGTTGCTTAATCGTAGCTAATGCTCGTAATTGGAAATGCAAGCGCATATTGCTGATACGAATAAGTGGAACGTCTATTAGTTACATCGTTGTTAATATTAATGAACAATTAGTGTTATTGATAATAAAAAGACGTACTTCAGTTCTGTAAGAATAAAAATATTTGGCACTCAGTGCTCACCACCTATGTATGTGGCGAGACGTGATAATAATTATTAATATTCTGATCCATCAGAATTTGAAGATCAATTACATAGGTCTCCGCATTAAGCAGCAGACCGCTGCCTTCTTCAAGTCATTAGACAGCGTGGTGATCTACGCCTTTTTATATATATAATGATTTTATGATGATGATGATCAATTGCGAAGTGCAATTTATTATCATCATCAGCCTACTCCCGTCCACTGCTGGACATAGGCCTCTCCACTGAACTCGATCTTGAGCTCTTCGAATCCAACCACTGCTAGCCACTTTGTGGTTCCACGTCACTCCACCTATTGGAGGGCGTTCTACCCTACGTTTACCAAGCCGCAGCCTCCACAAGCACAATTCAGAAAGCCCTGATTTTACCATGCATTACTATATAGTAAAAGGAAATTGTTCACCGCGTAATTTCACTGTACTTGCAAGGGTAAAAGGGTGTAACAATATTATTATTACGCTGTGTACCTA
The DNA here is from genome assembly GCA_018244795.1 of Parelbella ahira ahira. Taxonomy (NCBI): domain Eukaryota; kingdom Metazoa; phylum Arthropoda; class Insecta; order Lepidoptera; family Hesperiidae; genus Parelbella; species Parelbella ahira. The sequence goes on from DWME01001960.1 coordinate 7,639, forward strand.
ACCCGAGAGCGGTTTGTATGAATTAGTGTAGTAACAAAAGGTTGCTAACTAGCCCGACTCGTCCGACGGAACTCATAAACCATTCCAGGCGCTCGGCAATTGTTGCCTAAGGATAACATTCGGGCTCACCGCTTAACATCCTCTCGGAAGCACCGAAACAATTATGGCTCATCTATTAAATCAACTTCGAGGGTGTAAGGTTTGACTCCCGACAGGCAATTCTAAGTAGTTACCCACACTTTGTATTCAATTTTAATACTACAGTGATCAATGATAGGTTAACGCTTTGTGAGGTGGTAACACCTCTCCGTGGGTCCAGGATTTTAATCTTGGACAGTCATTTTGTCCAAAAAAAGGTACTTATTAAGATTTATCTCTTTCTATAACTGTGACGTAATACTCTAATGAAGAAACCGTCCTACCTTAGGATATATACTCTAGAACGTTTTGTAACGTATGAGAAGTCTGCCAGCCCGTACTTGTTCAGCGTGGTCCTCGCGTGCACATTTTGAATAGGGTCATATGTCCAGCGATTGTACGATAATAGAGTAGATGATGAAATCAAATTCGCGTTTATTTAACCTGACATTTTAATGCTGTAATCATTGTTAGTTGTCAGGTACTTAAATGTATCGACAATTTGCAGTTTATTGAGGTACTTTGCCATGAAGTGCTTAATCGACTGGGGATTAGATAATCGATAAGCGGATATGTTAGATAGCGGAATAATTTAGACATAATTATGTAGGCATTTCAGTAATCTCGTATATTTATACAGGCTGAGTGCACTTAGCCTCGGCAAAGGCATATTAGTTGGTGTAATCACGTTTAATGTGAGATTATTATAATAAGTATATAGCATAATAATTATATAGGATTCTAAATAATAATAATGACAGCTGAATTGTTTAGTATTCAGTTTCCCACTCTGTCGGTCCTGGGTTCAAATCTTAGCTAATTTAGAAGAAATAACCATTTTAAGATTAAATACCACTTACTGTGTCCAACAGTAGAACGACAAAATGGTTGATATTAGTATAGGTTATGAAAGATAGGAAAACAAGTAGAGACACTTTCGGAGCTAAGTATTCATGAATTCCTAAGTTCTGCAGTCTTTCCTAATCAAACAATTAAATAGTAAATGCTTGGAAGATACAAAACACTGCACTTAATTTTCATATCGAACAATTTTCATTAAGTTTGCCTTGCCAGTAAAGTTATTTTTCTTTTCATTTTTATTATACGTTACAATAAATAATTATTAGATTTTGACATTCCTCATATTTTTTGTAATATTGAAAAGGTGTTGGTACGTGCCTATCCCAACGTCTCATCATGAAAATGCCACTTGGTATTTAGTCCGCCTTTTGTTACGAACAATAAAGGATAAATAAATAAATAAAAGGTATTGGTATATTAAAATTATTAAAACAAGTTGAAACGTTAAAACAAGCACGTTTGATTTCACTAGGCTGAAACATTAAATGTATTTATAAAGTAGCCACTTTGCTATACGTACATTAATAAAACAGCAACAAATTATCACCGTGTTATGCCTTAGAGGTTCTAATTATCTCGTAATTTAAATTGTCTGTTACCTGAGGTTGTGATAAAATTTCGGACGGCTTAGCTTTTTGGGACTTACCCTTTGTGCTGCTAAATTGTATTAAAAGATGATTAAAGTTCAATAAGACTGCCTTCCGGGGAAGTGAACGCGGATTACATCATATTTTATGCTGCTGTGAACGAGAGACGCGTACAGAAACTCCATGGAACAACTAGTGTGCCTGTTACCTTACACCGAGCATTGATTCACGACTGAACTACTACTGGGAGTGTCTACTAGAAAATATAAGTTAGGAATGTCCAATAGTACCCGATCCGGAAATCGAACCCAGAAGCTCTCGACCAGCATTCGCAGTTACAATAATTCGACATTGTCTCTTAACGGATACATAATTATGCGTTCCTACTGCTACTGTGCTTCTCTATTCCAAGTCGATTATATAACCGATATAGAACAGGACAGGTACTAATTATTATTATTAATAAACGTAACATCACGTCTGTAATCCCTGAAGAGGTAGGCAGAGGAATGTAGTACACCCCCACGTTTCACCAGTTACGTTTGAGCCTATTGCCAAACACCGGACACAATTCCAGACTCCGAGTCACTACTGGAAATTTTAAATTACATAGAAAATTCCAATAGTACCCGACTCGGGGTTTGTACCCAGGACCTTCCGATCAACATTCGCGTTTGCAACCACTCGACCTACGAGGGAGTCATACTATTATTAATACTAATTATTATGAGTAATATTTAGTATCTACTAGTAGTGTTAGCTGCACTCATATGTGTTAATCACGTTAATGACACTAACAGTCCTTATTCTGCATTTATGCCACAAACTAATAATAATCTTATTAATAACATATATTAGCTGACCAGACACTAACTGTTCCATTGCTTAAGTTTTATTCGAGATCGGTTGCAATACCTATGACTACTGACCGCTTATGACTACCGACCGGTAGTTCGTTTCTAAAAAATCTCTCGTTACTCGCAAATCACCGCAAGTTCAACAACCTTTGCTATTTGATCCAGAAATTTATTTGTAATAAACGTTATTTGGCTCTCCGCGTACTATTTTAGATCTCTCTGTATACAGATCAAAACACACAAGAGAATAATTAGACCCAACCGCAATTTAAAAGTATGTAGGTACAGACAAACTCAAACACTCTTTGGACCCGCAAGCCCTTTCTCAAACATACAGAACTTTTGCGCACATAAGCTTTGTAAATAAGATTACAGTACACGAGATGGGAAAAAATGAAACCAATTGTATTTTAATCGTTAACTCGTTATTTTTAATGAGAAATCGTTATCCGACCAACATTCAGCCATTATCCTTTAGACTATACCATCACACGCACTGTATATACAAGAATAAACACGTACAATGGATTTTAATTAACCCCCATTTTTACATTGTAACATTGTACACAATATTCCTACTTTAGGCGCTATGGTTTTATACATACTTTCTAACTTAAGAGGTTTTACACGCAAATGAATTTACTAGACATATTAAACGTTTTTAGCGAATACGATTTGAGGCAGCGGGGTGGGGCGTGCTTTACGCCTTCAGTAATAGATTGCCCATACCCAACAGTTGGATGCGTCCTAGGTTTCCATGTCAAAATCGTTAAATCGATTTTATAAAAAATGGTCGCAAGACAATTTAAACTTTGGATCTGAATCCTTGTAAGTAGAACACATTTTAAAATCTGACCTTGAAAGTAAGAAATTATTATTGAGTATTGAGATTATGTTGATTGAAATCGCATCTAATGTACATATATACTACGAGTAGTAATGTATACAGTAGTCCAATTAACATTCCAACTAGTAGGTCAAGTCATTTTTGCCTAATTATTAATAGCATGTACTGAAACTTTGTCTCTGATAGGATAATTAATGATTGCAGTCATACTAACAAATACTTACTAAGAGGACCAATTTAGACCAACAGGCCTATTTCTGCAGGAATAATCCCTTTATTAAAGTCATACATTACAAATGAAAATTATTTTCATATAAGGAAAATTATATTTCTCAAAATCTGCATTTTTATTTTGAAAATGATTATTATACGATCACGAATTATTTACGAACGTACCAAAGCAAAAACGAATTAACTGTAGCGCAAAGGGTTTGCTTCCGCTGGGAATCGATCCCGTAAACGCGACGCATCGGCAGCGACATTTACCTCGGTCCAGTGGTTTGGTCAAAAGGTGTATTACCGTTAATTTAAACTCCGAATCCTTGATTTAAAGGTTACATCTATTTTTATATATTTTTTATATTTATTTCTTTTATTTTCTAAGGCGTTGATATCTAAGCAATTTTTTTTGCCCAGTATGGCTAAGTATGGCATAAACTTAACGTATTCAGATAACAACCCGTGTCTAACAGTAGATTAATAGATAAATAATAGCCCTGATAATTTAACGCAGCCGGTGTCCAACAGTAGAATGATAAAAGCCGTGGCGATGAGGATGAAATGCAACAAGAATATACATAAAATTTATTGGTCGTTTGGAAATATTCCGGTACCGTTAAAAATTACCTGTACTGTTTCGTAAAACGATGAAATATTCGTATTTTTTCAGGCAGTTTCCAGCCAAGTATTGAACAACACTCGACTACTGACTCATAGTAATTCGATTCTCCATCGGAAAAGTATTCAACATTCAGTCAATATTTTACGATATTGACTAAATGTTGAATGTTTATCAGTAAAATAGTCTGTAACAACACAGTAACATTTACAAAACATACAAAAATGTTTATGAACATACAGTTATAACTTGTGCAAGCTGAGTGCCTGTATAAATTATGTGAGTGAGAGTGAGATTATAAATTAGAAAAATAATTATCGAGCACTGTAACGAAAATATAAATGTCAAAATGATAATAAGAACAGCTTTATGACCGTTTAATATCAGTCTAGGTGAAGCCAGTGCCGCGGTAAAGAGCCAGTTGATAAATCCCGATCAAAATTTAAAATAAAACACATACTGTTAGATTGATTTTATACCTAAACATGGAAAAAATATATACTACAATTACTAAGGCAACGGGCCGATTAATATTGTTGAGAAAATATCTAATTTTCTGCAACTATGCCTTAAATTAATTTAGTTATTCATTAATTTGAACATTCCACGTTGTGCAAGATTATTGAGCAAATATTATTGAGAGTTCGATGTTTAATATACTTTTGTAGATAAAAAAGTAGTAATCAATTCCATAAAGATATTTGTTCTCACAAAGGAAATACCACATTTTAGGTGGTAAAACCTTTTATCTAAATAAAGAATCATTAAAATCGGTTCACAACAGCCGGTGATATCGTATAACATAATAACATGTAAACACAAAAACATGTATTCAAATTCACTACGCCTTCTTTGAAGTGATAATATCATTTGGATTTGTTTATTAATTTTTAGTAAAAAAAATCTAAAAATATTAATGGTTCATATAGGTCTATCCACAATATTTATGTTAAGACATAGTCCCATTTCTGAAAAGTTTTCTATTTACAATAAAACTGTATTTTAATTTCAAAGTTCAGAGGAAATGCACGTTTCTCTTTGCACGTTGCTCTTCCTTAAAAGCTTTCGGATCTTAAAGTGTATTATTTCTTTTTACTGTTATTTTTTTTAGTTAATGTATGTACTTATTCAATGTTAAATTGATTTAAGTGTTAAATTTAATTATTTCATGTAATTATTATTTCAATGTACCTATATCTTAATTTTTAGTCTTCGGTAATAAAGATATTCTTTTACTTCATTCAACATATTTTACTTTTTTATACTAAATATTAGTATATATACTTCTGTGAATTATTAGCGTTAACAACTTTAAAGAAAATAAACCAACAGACCTATCGAATTGAATTTAAATATTTAATATTGTTAAGTCACGGATAAGCGAATTATTCGGAAGGTACTTGACTTTATTAATCCAATCACCAATTATGAATGTCACCGAAGCCCTTCCGTCGACATTCATTGTTTTATTAGGCGGCGCAGTGGAACGTTGCCAGCTACATGTTTTAGATACGATGTGACAACTGTGAGGCGATTAACCAGGTCAATTATAGGGTTTTTTGATTGTCTTTCAGTATTTACGACTTAAAGTTCATCTACTTATTATAGTCGTTTGGTGAAACTTTAGTAAAAAAACAGTTCAGTAAGGATAAAGATATTTAGTACTCGGTGCACTCTGCCTAGGCTGTAAGGGATCTGGAGTGGTGATATAATAAAAACAACGACGGACTTAGAACACTAATGCCAAAGAGGCCAATCATCACACAATGTATATACAAATAGTTTCACCAACATATAATGCGAATATCACTACATAGTATAAAACAAAGTCGCTTTTAAAACTACGCAGCGGATTTTGATGTGGTTTTTTTTAATAGATAGAGTGAGTTATAGAGGGGAAGGTTTATATGTATAATAGCAACCATTATATAGTATAGAAAAACTGTTATATTTTAGGTTTCTAATGTGATGTCGTAAATAATTACATTTTTGCCGCTTTCCTTGCAAACGCAGGCTGAATCTTACGAGATTTTGCAAAAAGCTTTTGCAAAAAAAATAATTTTATTATATGTGACCAGCTTTCCCCGCGGCTTCGAATGCGTTAAATTCGGAGTTAAATAATTCCCCTTTGCCTATACCGTGAAGATATTCTGCTCTCTTTGGAATATCTAAATTCATATACTACATTTTTACCTATTTACTATTTACATTTTTACCTATTTATTTTACGTTTACAATTAATAAATTACAGAATATCTTTATATAGATTCAATTTACTGTAAACTGCTTTTCGCGACAGGACGACGTCTGCCGGGTCCGCTAGTATAATATAAAATGTCATGTTCTTTCAACTATACTTTTTTTACTACATTGGTACGAACTATTCTACTTCTAGGGTGTTTCTATTGCGTACTTCGGGAATAAGGTTGTCCCGTGGCACATTGGCACACGCTGGCATTTCTCTAGTAATCTTTTAAATTCGAATCTTTCGTTTATTACGAGCATACGTTACTAGGAATGGCACGATAAAATAATTCAAAAGAAGTACGTGCGTATTAAACGCACGCGGCGCGCTCAATAGAGTTGCACGACTCCGTCGTAGGCGTCGGGAAAGAATTATTTTATGTATAACTCGTTTGTGTTATCTTTTAAGTCAGGGATATGTAGGCCATGGAGATTCTCAAATATTACAGTTTCAAAAACAACTCCATCTTCAAGTGCTCATATCTATATACTTGGCGAAATTGGACATTAATATACCACTAAAACTTGTATCACCCAATAACTTTGAACGGGTAATGCCATGTAAATAATTGTCTATGAGTAAGACATTAATTTTAAATTAGTTCATAACCCTTCACAGCTTCCCCAAGGCTCCACCGACCTTCGTAATCAGGCTCTCCTTCCTGCCTGCTGTTGGCTGCCAATTAAATAATAATTCTTCGTCCATTTGCATACAATTTAATTGACTTCCACTTCAAAAGCCAATTCAATTTCCCTTTCTATTTGTTCTGAGATCAAATCCTAGCGTGCACCTCTTTACGAAAAAATATGCGGATTTTACGATTTAATATCATTCGTGGTCACGGTGAAAGCAAATATTTAGAAACCCGCGCATCTAAGAATAGTTCTATAAGTTTTCTGACACGAGTAAAGTATGTCGCTTCATACTCCACCAGAGTTCCTGACTATAGTTTAACCCTTCTAATTGTGACGGGAGAGCCATATCCAACAGTGGAATGGTAAAAGGATTGATGAAGATGAAATAAAAAAATAACGCATGCTTTTAAAGAACATCGATGAAATGCAAATAAACAACTTTTGATTATATGATCAATTAGTAATAAGACAGCAGTATAGAAGGATAGAGACTACAAATGTCACAAATAAGGTTAATCACGAGCACTTTGAAGTGACTAACCTACTTGATGTCTACTATCAGTCACACGTCCATAGAAATGAATTATATTCGCAAGTTAAAATATCGATATCGGCATCTCGCACTCGGCCAGCGTGACAAACAATAAAGCCTTAATTAACCCTTCACATTCTTAGAGCTGTAAGTGTCTACCAATAGAACAAAAAAAGGGTTGATGATAATGAAAAACATCGACATATACCTGTAATTAGCGTCCTAATTAAAATCGATAAATTAAATATGTAGTAGGGCAACGACAAAGATGGAAGTTCCTAAACTGAAGACAGCGACACTATTCTGTAATAATAGAGTTGACGAACTCAATTTTCTGTTCTCGACGTTAGTATTAGCACGTGACTGGAACTAATCGTAACATTGAACTAAGTGTATAGAATGTTGTTCCCGAAGTTCTCCAATGCATCTATTATGTTAATCCCTAATAACCAATTATAATCACTACATATAACTATATACCTGTAAGTCTATAAGTATTTTTTGTAAGAAATATATATATAGACATATAAGCACCCATCTAGTTATTAAATCAAAGGCTATCTTCGAACCTACTTGGGGATCAAATGGCCGTGTGTGGAAATGTCCCAAGATATTGCATTTGTATTTTGCATTAGTAATCCATTAACATTTAAAGGAGACAACAAATTATTGCACTACATAAATACGTTAATGTATATGCATCCAGCATATTAGATGATAATATATATTACAATATTTTTTAAACTGTAATCTGGCTTGTAATCCTTGAAAGGATAGGCAAAGAAATGTAGTAGACTCCCGCTTTTCAGCTAATATGTTTACGTTCTACTATGGAATAGAGGGTGAGTCTGTGGCCTTTTACTGGGTAAAAATCCAGACTCCAAGTAACTACTAGAAATTTCAAGCTAGAAAAACTCAATAATAGTGGAACCGAGTATCGAATCCAGAACCTCCCGCTCAACAGTCGCGCTTGCAACCGCTAGACAACGAGGCACGTATACATACATATTTTTATATACAAATAGTATGTAGATATGTTGACTGCCTCGTTGGTCGAGTGGTTGCAAGCGCGACTGCCGATCGGGAGTACCTGATCCCGGATCAGGCGGTATGGGATTTTTCAGTTTATAGTAATAGGCTCACCACCTGTTCCATGGGAAGTATACGTAACCGGTACAAAGTGGGAGTGTACTATAACACTCCTCTGCCTACACCTTCAGGAATCACAGGCAGGGTGTTACGTTTGTATGTAGATATATATGTAATATTAACCATTATCTGATTACCGTACTTCTTAATACTTAAGACTAGTAGTACTACTACTTAATACTAGTACTAGCTAATACTAGTAGCTACTTAATACTAGTACTAGCTTAATTGCAAAAAAATGTAATAATGGTATTGAGTCGAATCAGTGTACGTATTCTTCAGATTCATTGAAATAAAACATTCTCGTGAAGAGATAAATACTGAAAATCTGACGAACGATTCAGAGTCGATCCCACTCAAGAAGAGCTGAAGATAAGATTAAGTTAAGACAGAAAATGGTTGTTGAAGTTCGACAAGATTAAAATTTCTTTTTGCAAATGATAGAGTCGAAAATTTATTATGAAACTCACATATGTAAAGGTATTCAAATATTTAAACCGGCTCTCGAACTCTTTATGTATTTCAACAGATGACGCAAAATTTGTAGAGGGGGGGTGGAAGGAGTAGAACATAGAAAAATGCTTAGAATTTCATAAACAGTTCTACGCTTAGCATGTTTGGACTTTCTAATTCAAGGGTACATGCAAATGTTGCATAGTAAAAGACGAAAATTTTAAAAAGTGGTCAATTAATGAAATTGTTTTCAAAATTATGTCTTATTCCTGGCTCTTCTATTACAATATTTTTTTACTTTATACACAAACTATATTTACTCGAAGAAAAGCGCGAATAAAATGGATGATAGAATAAATGGAAAAGATGAGAGTGTTGAATGTGGAAGAAGCATGGCCGGTCTGCAAAGATCGACATATTTGGTACTTCGTGTTGTCAACTACCCCGTAAGGGAACTAGCGTGAAGATATGTATGTATGTATATATATATATATATAGGTATGTATATATATATAGGTATGTATATATATAGAAATAGGCTCGCGTTTGACTGCAATCCCATCTGATAGAAAGCGAGATGTACGTGTACACTAAGCTAAACAATTAAATTATAATACTACATTATTATAACATTTTTTGATTGCATTTAAAAATAAAAAGCAATTTTCCTATCAGCCACAATTGACTTTAAATTTACCGAATAATTATTTATAAATGTAAGCTACTCCTATCTTTGTTTTCACGCGCGGAAAATTCTTTAATGAAGACCACAATGTAAATCATATTTAACAAGAGAAGCTGAACGAAATCTAATAAAAACAATTTCTGAAATGCAGCGACGCGGTTTGTGTTCCTACATAACACTGTTGATCTTCATAACACTATGCATAATGAATGCAATTATTGTTGCCTCGGACACAGCCTTCTTAGCATTATTTCAAGATTATTGTTTTGAACAAAGATCTTTAGAAAATTAGCAAACGCATAATTATTTTAAATCCTATACTTGTCTGAATGAGATTTAGATCGTTACAAGATTTTAAAAAAAACGCCACTTGTCATTTATGTATCGAATGTCAGATAGAACATATTGAAACAGGGATATAGTTATTAATTTAGAATAATAAAAGTAATGAAAACCATAACTAAGGTAGGATTTAATTAAAAGACAAACTAAAGTCAGAATAAAACTCATAGGGTAGGTCACAAAGGTGCCAAGATACATATAGGGACGTGGTAATAAACATAAAAATGCACTGCAATGTTATAATTTAAAAATGTTTTGCAATATTTATATTTTATTTGTTTTTATGACGTTACAAAATGTAATAATATCAGAATTATTTTCTTTAAAACTCAATTTGTGCATACTTTTTGGCTGGCACACGATTATTAAAAAGAATAACAAGTGAAATTGACTGCCTCGTTGGTCGAGTTGCAAGCGCGACTGCCGATACATAGGTCCTGGGTTCAAATCCCGGGTCGGGTTCTATTGTATTTTTCTGATTTAGAATTTTTAGCAGTGACTTGACCGGGATCTGTGCCCGGTGTATGGCAATAGGCTCACCACCTGTTCCAAGGGACGTAAACGTAACTGGTGAAACGTGACAGTGCACTACCCTCCTCTGCCTACCCCTTCGGGGATTTCAAGCGTGTTGTTACGTTAATAATAAGTGTCTGTGTGTCTAGTAAGTATGAAAATAAACAATTGATGTAGAGTTCGAAAGGAACAAAGGATTGTAGAAAGTGACCGATAGAGAACAAAAATATTGTAAACGTTATTAAAGAACGTTGGAATAAATCACCTGTTTCAAATCAAGGAGGCGTTTAATCTTGTTACAGTAATTAAATCTCTGTTTAATGAAACCTATCTAATCGTCGTAGCAAATCAACAAATTGTATACCATGGATTTGTCAATCGCAATGTTGCAATATTAGGAAATACTCCCACGCCAGCTCTCTTACCGGGTTGGCAAATATATCTATCTTTACAGACTACTTAATAGTAGACTATATAAAAAAGATAATAGTTATAAATATATAATATAGATGACGCAACCAAATGCAGAACAAACAAAATCTTGTAATTTTGTTGTTCGTATTTCTCACGTCCTAAAGACTTGCAATTTTGATCTTTCCTGTGATGCGTTAGAGCATAAAATCGTAGCCGAGTAGTGCAATGCAATTTTAAGCAAACACGGATCATTAGATCCGTTTTATTTATGTTCGCCGGTAATGTTCGGTTCAATAAGAAATGTAAAAAGCTTTAAACCAATATTCATTGTTGCACATATAATACGTTACATGATTGTCAATTTTACTAAACGGATCTAGCTTTTCGTGGAGCATGGTGTTATGACCACTGACACTATGGAGCACGCACAGAAATTATGTAACAAAATTACACAGAAATAATGTAGACTTGTAAATGTAACATACTCGTATGCATTTTGCTTTCACAAATCGAAAACGATATGAGCATTGATTTTTACATAATATGTTGCGTAGGGATTACTTTATACGAATGTCATAATGTCTTTTCACAATATTGATAGATCAACATATCAATACTTAAAATAATATAATTATTTTAGATACATAATGTTATTGATCTTAGAACATAATGACATTTTATAGAGAAGATAACGCACATGTTGGGGCAGTTATAAATCTTGGGGATTTGTATTCAAGCACTTTATTCCAGGATGATCGACGCTAGATCGCTTAGCATCGAAACGATCTTGAAACAAATACACTCTATATATTATATCAACATGAGTTTTTTTTCATGTCGAAAAACGTAAAAATGTAATGAAATTTTTTTTACAATTTTATTTATTTCTTAAATATTAAATATATTTTCATTATTAGGATTCCATATTCATCAACTAAATATGAAGGCTTATGTCCTCATTAGCACTTTATACGACTTTCTAGCTAATGTGTAAATGAGATTTAGTACCTACTTCCTAGATTTAAACGTTTTCATTCTGGATTTGTAACTTAATAGTAAGAACAAAATACACATAAACCTGTGTTGTGGTTATCAATCTGCCGAAAAAACTACACAAATAAGCACATTAATATATAGGTTCTATTTTCCACCCAAACAGAGAACAAATAATTGTGCACATCACATAAATATTTGTTCTGGGTGGGAATCGAACCCGAGACCCCCATCTCAGTACTGGTATACACTTAGTACTGCACCGACGGGGCAATCAATATTAACTAGTGGGTGCTGTAGTGTGCATTGCGTTTCTGTGGTTAATTTAATGTACTTTCTATGCATTATTCTTAAAAAATATTAGCATTCTGCACTCGTTCTCTATATTAACTATAAGTGTGCCAAATTACATACTCCTCCGTCCGCGCAATTTTCGTAAAAACGGGAACAAAACTGTTGCTTCACGTATTAATATATAGATAATGAAAAATCAAATTGCTACAGAACATTATATGTCTGCTAGTCATACTGCTCATAAATGTGTGGAATGGATGTTGAAAGCAATCCTTTCTAAATACCTCTGAGATATCCGACGCTCGGTTGACCGAGGAGCGAGGACTGTATCGTACATAACTTGCAATTGCAACTGTCCAATGCATTTGTTGAATAGTTACATTGTCCTCAACGTACTTTCATTTATTATATACTTTACGCGGATCTGTTGGTTCAATGGTTCTTGGCACTGAGCACTGAGACGGGACTCTAAGGAGTCGATTATGGAACAATTGTTTACAAAACGAAAACGATTTGTAAGTAGGTGGGTAGGTATTTAAAAATTTATATTATAATTTAAACTTATATATTAGCAGCTGCCACGTGACAACCTAGACCCCCGGGTGATGATTCTCAAGGCTGGAGGCAAACCCTTTTAATGCCATCATCCACCAGGGTATCGCACCGGAGGCCTGGTCCAGGATTGCAATGGTCTTGTTATTCAAGAAGGGCGATAGGACTCTATTAAAGAACTACAGGCCAGTCTCACTTCTGAGCCACGTCTATAAGCTGTTCTCGAGGGTCATCACGAATCGCCTTGCCACACATTTTCAAATGAGTATGCCAAAATGTCAAATCATAATGCAATAGTCTGTATCTTCCTTCTCAAAGCAAGAGACGGTCTCACTGCTATTCGTGCATCCTTTGCTATGATAATTTGCATTTGCACATAAATATGTATTAAATGACCATGACTCGTGATACGGATATAGTACTGAACTATAAGGTACTATGCTAGGTTAGCTTAACTGTTCAAACGTGGGAGTGTACAACACTCCACTACCTACCTCTTCGAGGATTACAGACGTGATGTTACATTTTTTATAAGGTATAATATGACCTAGTCTTCGTCATTCTTAGTCGTTGTTTCGGTATTAACATTGGTCTATATTAGACGCGAGCAGTACATTGTCAACGTGCAAGTCAACGGGTTTGCTGTCCTTTAGAGGACTCCGAAAAGCTTATTAATTTGGTCCATATAAATTCGATCAGTAACCAGAGCGTACATGGAACATTAGAAATTATTGAATAGCCTAACATAATTCATCATCATCGTCATTATAGAAATCTAAGGGTAGCCAAATCCGGTGTTTTAACGCACCATATGAAATACAGAAGGACTTATTAAAATTCATCATTGCCATCATCAACCTTTTTATCCTTCCACTATTGGTCCCGGTTTCGTCCCAAAAAGGAAAGGGTCAGCGCTATAGTGTACCACGCTACCCACGGCCGGATTGACAAACTTCACACGTCATAGAAAACATTACGTTAACCTAAAGTATTATATTTACTTACGACGTTGTCCTTCATCGTGATGGCGAGATATATTTTATCTTACAACAGCGATTTATATTTCACCTTAACGCCTATAGCGGCGCGTATACAGTTTTTCTTACAGATTCACAACCAGAGCTCTAAAAGGCTGAAATCTGTAGCTTTAGACTTACATTGTTGTATAACCATACTAATATACTTACTGTTTATATCGATCGGTTGTTCTAACAGGGAATATCAAGCGTCTAACTTAACATACTAAATCGGTTGCTATACTCAATCGCATCGAAGCTATAAGCGCTTAGCATTATTACTCAAATATAGTCTCGTAATGATAAACCGATGATACAGCAATAATGATATAATATTTAGTATCATGATGTAATATTTATAAATAAGAATAAGAAGACAGAAATATCATTCGTGAAAGGAATAATAATAATTAGATATATTGAAAGATTCGCTTTACTACCGGACAGTCAGTAACTAAAACTGTTGAGAAATGTATTCCATTAATTTGATGATAACAGTGAATTCTTAAAGACTTATGGTTTATGGTTACTCTTATGGTTGTCGCAGTATAGAATGTTCTTAAATATTTTAATAATAATAGCTGTAATAATAGTATCATACATTGAGGGAGTTAATGTATCTTCTTTTTATTATAACACGTACATCGTCATCACAATCAGCAGCCTGTTCTCCTGTTACAGCTGGACACAAGCCTCTTCAATAGCACTTCACTGAACTCGACATGTCCATTAACAGTACATGTACATTTAGATTGTACATATACTTTGGATTCATATTATAGTCAATTCAAAAACGTAACATCACTCCTATAACCCCCGAAGAGCTAGGCAGAGGAGTGGAGTACACTCCAATGTTTCGCCAGTTACGTTTAAGTCCCATGGAATAGGTGGTGAGCCTATTGCCATACACCGGGCACGATTCCAGACTCCGAGTCA
>DWME01001961.1:0-22525 GCA_018244795.1 Parelbella ahira ahira
GTGAGGCCTATGTCCAGCAGTGGACGAGAGTAGGCTGATGATGATGATGATGAATATTATTATAATATGTTATGTGCTGAGAGTTTAAAAAACTTTTATCAAATAATATAATTGTGTACCTACTTAATTTTCATAATAAAATTTAAAACGAAGTAGAATTTATCTTCGTTTGCGGGGCCTCTATGACAGCCGGTTACATGGCTCGTAAACGTTTTGACAGATAAGGACGCTTAGGGATACAGACGACCATTGCTACAGTAAGTCATGTCCCCAAATAAACTTAGGTATTACACGTGTAAAACCATACTTTACGGATTTTGTAAGCGACTCGTATTTAAAAAATCTAAAAGCGCAAAAATTAATTAACACATTAAATGTTTTCTTCATTTTATTGACGCGCTTTATCACAATGGTATCTGTGTGAATCAAAATGGTAAATTATATATTACATTGTCATTCCTTACATATCTTTTCGATACTTAGATAAAACGGCGAAAAAAAATCATGATATTTATTGACGTTCACTTCATGCATAATTTACTTCATTTGTATTAATTTAGCCCTGACGGCTAAAAGCGTTACTTTTAACGACAAAGACAGGCACTCGAATAATGTACGATTGGCTGTAGAAGCGTTGAACAATTTTAGAGATTCATACAACAACAGAAGGAAGGAAAAATGATTGGATGACGTTAAAATATTGTTGAGTAATCTTGTCGCTCAGCTCGTTCTTACTCGGTGTTAGTATAACATTGACAGCGCCGTGTTTTGAGTCAGATTGATGTAAGCAGGTGATCGTCATAAAACTGAAAAATCAACTTCAATTTCACCAACAATAACCGAAAGACATAAAAATTATCTCACAAGTACTCACATCGCCTTTAACATTGCGTATAAAAAGTCAATTTTCATCTCTTGTAAAATAAACAAACCTTTTGTGCACTTTTGTGCCACAAAAATTATTAATACAACGAGTTGAGCGATACACAGTGTCCGCTTGGAATAATTTTCCAATAACATTCCACGGGCTTCACAAAGGGGAACATTCCAGGAGGCGTTCGCGTTACGTGATACGATTATCAGCTTTGCACATTTTTTTACACTCCCAATCTAAATGGAGCACGCTCCAAGAAGTAATAGGATATGTCTCTTGAAATAAAAAAAATTGTTAAGTAGTCGAGTTATTCCATTTGGCCTAGATTCTAACCGATTGTGAATATGTACATATGTGCTTACAGATATTGATGGCATCGGTAAAACTTGCGTCTGACGGTGAAAAATATCGAAATGTTATAAGATTTACCATAGACGTTATAGATATTTCAAAGTTAAATAAGAAAAACAATGTCATATTAATTTGTATTGTCATTTCATTTCATCGACACCATGCAAACAATGCATTAATATATCTATATTTGGAAGTGCCTTATGTTATTCAAAACCATGTTACATGTGTGGTGTGTACATATATAAGTACATTTTGTAACGCGTAAACATATTAACCTTTTTATACGCCAAGAAGCGAGATTTAAAATGATGAAAAGTGGTTTGTTATGAATTTCCACTCACTTTGTAGACTCGTTCATTTCGCTTTTTTATCAAAATTTACTTTGTACGCCTTAAGGGATATTGAGTTATAGCGCCACTAGCGTAATATCAAATATTATTCGCGTTCCTGCCTCAAAATGAGCTTTCGAATACATAAATTCTCGATCAATCGCACTGAATCGGTTCTATTTAAATTGAGAAATGACGTAAGGAGTTCTCCCCTCGAATGTAGCGCCGTGAGCTCAATTGATTGCTCTTTATTGCTTCTAACGTATAAAAGAGCAATCTAAAACGCCAGTTGTACTTGTTTGTAAGATATAGTACTTAGATTTATACCTTTAAATATTTTAAAAGTACTTAACATAATGAATCCTATACTTTAATATACCAATGTACACACATGTCATGTACATGCCTACATTATAATTATCAACCAATTAGAAGAGTTAAGAGTTGAGTTAACTCTTAAGTTAAGGCGATAGCCTGCCACACAAGCCAATTGCGGAATGCTCTTCAGAACCCTAAGGTCAGCGGGTTTGTTTACAGATTTTAACTTCACCGTTACACCAAGGAATATACATAGGAATATTATTTTCAAACGTACATAACAGAAAGAAAGTTGTGCTAGCCGGGACTTGAGCCCAAGATCCCTTGAGAAGGTGGTTGACCTTCTCAACCTAGGATGCAGCACGCTCGCTTCGAAAGCGTCTATTCACTTTTGTTTTTAATAATTCCAGATTTAGCTCTTCACCGTCCAGAAACGTTTCAGCCAATCGATTTGTTCTGCTTACAGGTGTGTTGACGAGATGCGGTTTGATAGCCCGCGGTACGTCTAGGCGTCCGAGGGTAAAAGGGGGTAGGTGGTCTATCGTATACGCTCCCCAGTGTATCCGATAGAAAACCGCGAGACGAACAACTCTGCGACGGTGCTCAAAGCTGTGCAGTTTGGACTGTATGAGTTGAACGTTACCAATAAGCTCTCTGGCAAGTTTCTCGTTTTATTACTATTATATTAAGACTACGAGACACTTTTATTTATATCAGAAATTATAAAAAGTTTTCTTTGTCGCGGACAACGATTACATGGAAATTTAAACATTGAGACATTTTACGAGGTTTAAACGATGTTCAACCTATTATTCACGATTTTGTCTGTATAAACCCGTACTGGAAATACGTGGCTGAGTTCATGCTAAGTTCTCTTAGAAAGCGAGCAACAACGAACAATAGTAACAAAAGGGATTGTGCACGGAAACCAGTATGAGTAAGTGTGTAGTTCAGTGAATTCACATACTTAAATTTATGCAGAGTTTCATTTTTGTGTATTTCTGTAACAGTTAATAATAATCTAAAACAACAAACTAATACCGAATATCACGTGGCCTTAAAAGAATGTCTGATTTTACCTGTGGTTGGTGTTAAAAAAAGATTCAATTTTCTCGGGCCCATTGAATTATTACACTGAAATCGAATGGGACGATAAATTGAAGAAATCAATTGAGCTGGTGAATTACCGTTTGAATAATCGACACCATTCGTATCAACGATATTATCTTCTACAAATTTATATTATTTGAATGCTCGGCACTTTGAATTATTGTCTACTTTACTCGTGGCTGTTAAACTTAAGGGAGGTGTTATGTCCATGAAGTCGGGATATTACCATAATAATTTGTGTAAGCGTTTGAACAACGTCCGCAAAATTGAATACTTTAGCAATTTCAAAGAACATTAGGAGGAAACGAATGAAATGAAACTAACTTTTAATAAAACTTGATATCTGTCAAGTTAGAAATGCCATCTCTTAGGTAAATTGATAAATAAGGTCTGTGTATGTTCTCAAACAAGATAGCACGTTTGGCTGGTGCTGCGGTCCACATAACTAACGTTAACAGAATGATAACGTTATGTCATCGTTGTGTAAGAGCGCACAAGCTTACTTTTAAAATATATCCAATAACAGTAGGTACTAGATAAATGATGATAATGACGACTCGCAAATTTTTGCATCGCATTTAAATACATGTGCATATTATACGACACATTTAATAAAAGCAACGTAAATCGATGTTTGCAGGCTTTACAATATCCGTTGGTGTATTTACATTCTGTGAAAAGAGTGTTTTAATTAAATGGTTCTGTTTGCGACAATAATAGGACATACGATATTTCGACACCTTTATTCAAAGTAACGTACATA
Organism: Parelbella ahira ahira; assembly: GCA_018244795.1. Taxonomy (NCBI): domain Eukaryota; kingdom Metazoa; phylum Arthropoda; class Insecta; order Lepidoptera; family Hesperiidae; genus Parelbella; species Parelbella ahira. The sequence goes on from DWME01001961.1 coordinate 3,749, forward strand.
AATCGATGTTTACTGACTTTACAATATCCGCACGTGTATTTACATTTGGTGAACATTGCTTTAATTAAATGGTTCTGTTTGCCGACGAGCGTATACATACAATACGCATGATCTGCGCGAGCCGGCTGTGGGAGCTCACTTGGACAAATTGCCTCATCTGTCACCGTTTCAGGATTTCATGATCGATTCCGCCCGTCCACCCCCGCCTAAGAGCTTTTTATACAATAATTTTCTGCATCGACGCCCAAGTATTTGACGACTTATCAAATTTCTATAATATCAACTAACTAATCGTTACTAAGGAAGACCCACGAGGCCTATGTCCAGCAGTGGATATCTGGAGGTTGACGACGAATCGTTACAAGGGATTAACACATGTCAAAAAAATAAAGTGTTCCTGAAATCTTGGACATAAATTTGGTACGGTAGTTCTGTATAAATTGAATGAAAACAAGTGGATAATTCCAAGGATTGAACGGTAAGCCGACGCTGAGACATTACCAAGTAAACAAAACGGCCACGATTGATCTACCCCCGCGCGGTCGGGATGCCGACTCTGTGGGTTTTTATAATTAGAAAACTTGTCACTTGCAGATCGTCGAATAAATTACTAAGTAATAAACCTAAAAATATATACACTTCGAAGAACAGTAAAATTTAGATATTGTAAATAGAGATTTATCTAATTTTATTACTTCATGTATATACATTTATACAATATTAGTAAATTTTTCCATTATAAGCTTCATCTCGCATAACGTACAGTTGGACGTGATGTTAATTAGAACTTACTGTCACAAATTTCCCAAATAAAATTATTAGAACAAGTCCAAACGTGAGATGATACGATCCAAATCTCTCGACAAAAACAGGGGAAGACATTGTCATTACTATGGATAAAGTATTGTTCTGTTGAACGAAATTTACAAACTCGTTGGACTTACTCAACAAATATCATTCATATACATTACGCATGTGAATACGTGGTTATATTCGCATCAGCGGAGTCTTTTGTGACTTGTGTAAATAAAAAATATATCACAACCACTCGGAGTGTGTAGCGAATTTAAATCTCCAAGAGATTGAGGGAAGTTGACAGCGAGACTTAACTGTTTGCTTTGACGCGAGGTAGTCCCGTCACGTCGCACCCTTATTTAAATCGGTGTTGAATAAGTATTTACAGACAGACAGTATATAACTATTGAAACGAACTAGGTTTATTCGATAAACATAGTAAGCATGCATAGTAAAGTATAATATATTATCGACAGATACTGACTGTAACGGTAGTCAGCGGGTTACAAATATAGAAGCGCGTTAGGTCTGCCAGGAGAGATATTTGCCATTCATTGCTCTTCGCCTACTCAGTAACAGACCTGGCGTAATGATATAAGAATATCGATAATGGATATTTCTGATATAAAAATATGAATAATGTTGATATCCGTCGCTAAAACTTATCAAATGATATCAACGCGAACACAGTGACGCAAAAGTGATACATTTAAGTGATATACCGATGTACGTACATTGTGAAGCGTAGGTACTGTTTATCTTCGCGCCGAAGTGCTGACACCCGGAACCCCTTATTCAAATCTACAGAGACAAAGGTTTGAGGGTCGAGCATGGAAACTGGGGCGCGACGCGTACTCGAATACTTCTTTGTAACAACTTACGCTGTTGTTTACTAAAGTGCATCACATTTTTTAATCTTTTTAATTAATGAACTTGCAATGTACTTCACAAGCGTGACATCAAGCCTGTAATCCACAAAGGGGTTTGGCAAAAGAGAATACTACGCTCGCACGGATCACCAGTTACGTTTACGTTTAGAATAGGTGGTGAGTCTATTGCTATACTCAGTCACAGATCCAAATTCCATGCCAGTACCAGAAAGTACTAGAAAGTTAGAGAAAATCTAATAACTACAATGTGCTTAACATCTGTTGATAAAATATGTACATTTAAATAAAGATGACAATTATCCATGTCCTATAAAGGAGCAGTACTTCGAGGCAGTGAATGTTTTTTTCTAACACACACATTGTTCCTGGCCCGTTTCTTAGAAAAAATTATCACAAATAAAGTTCTATTCATTACTTGTGCAATAAAAAAAGCTTTGATTGGAAAAACATTGCCAGACTGACAGTTCCACGTTCGACAACGATTGCACCTATCCCATTACATGAGTAAGACTAATAAAAATATGTTTGATGAGTCGAGTTTTATATGTGCGTAAATGTAAAAAAATGCGTCTCGAAAGGGTAGGTAGAAGAGTGTACTACACTCCCACTTTTCACCAAGTACGTTTATAAAATAAAAAAGCGACAGAAGTTCAATAATTACCCTAAGAAATGCGAAAATTATCTAACTTCGCAAAACGAACATGTGTATCCACATAGTTGGCGCTGTACAAGTATATCATGAGGAAAACAATAAACAAAGGGAATGCCTTTATTTCGTATCTAAAAGCAACAAGTAGGGTATGAATTTTTCCCTTTGTTTGACTTACGGATATCAAAAACAGTATCACTTATGACATTGACAGAGTTATAAGCGCGATATCATGGAATATTTTCAATAAAGTCATTCATTCACGTGACTTTTCGATAACGAAGGTCGCAAGTTTCTGTTCTCACTTATGGATTATTTACATAGATAGAATAGATACAGTTTTAATGATTTAATTGTGCTATTTGAATTAAAAGATGACACTTCATGAATATTGTCGTCAATCTATGCTCGCCATTATAACTTCAACTGTATGTGAGTTTCTTTACAAGTAAGTAAAAAGGTTTTAATATTTATTAAACCCTTATGAAATCTCTTCATTTTAATATTTATCTCCAAGACAATTTATTTATTCCAATAGCTTCAAGACAAACATACAAGCAAAATTTGGTTAGTTCTTTTCGCAGAACTTCGATTAAGTAACCAATCTAACTCCAAGCAAAGATGATTGTAACGACAGTCAACTTAGACGTAAACACATTTTATGAGTAGCGAGTTCCATTTATGAACCCTCACTTCTCCAAGCGTGTCCAGTGAATTAAAAGCGCTTACATTAAATATACGACGAATGGACATCTACCTATTTACGTTAATGAGCCCGTAAGACACACCTTGTAAAAGATTCATAAGTTTAAGCCCGTGACGTAGGAATATAAACGTCACCCCAGGTTATTGTCACCGTTCCCAGAATAGAGTCCTTGTGATCCGTTTATTACGCGCCCAGCTGAATAGGGACAGGCCCCGCGGACTTTCCCAACCGATTTTTATTTTATTAAGGACGCGCCAGATAACGCCCTCTTCATGAACTTGATAGCTGACACGGCTTTGTAGTTCGTTCTTTGCCGCACACAATTTTTAATTTCGTTTTGTTCGGTACGAATGGAATTTGTCTTTCGCGTGTTACGCGGTTAACGTGACATCCGAATACAAGAACAATCCTCGTTTATTTGTGGCGCACTAGAAATGCGCATCTATCGTAACATTTTTATTGGTATTTACCACACGGGACCTTATAAAACGGGCTCACGTCTGAAACTATTTACTGTTTTATGGGGTGATAAAGATGTTCGGTAGAAAATAGTTTTGTGTATAAAACGTCCTATGGTTACGTACTGGTTTTATAGACAGATGCAAGTGTACTAAATTGTCGTATACACGTTTCGAGAGAAACACCTTAGACAAATATTTATGGAGGTGCTAACACTGGGCATGTGTGTACGTTGATGCACACCCTATATATGTTATCACGTTACGTATACCATAAGCTTAAATTGAAAACATTTATAGAACTCAATATTTTCTGTTCGCTTGTAAATAAAATTCTAATATTCTTTGTCGTGGGACAGATATTTTAACGTGTATAGATATAAATAGCAGCTTAATTGCGTAACATTTCTTACGAAATGTAAGCTGCGTCACTTCATTCATAAAGAGTGAGAAAAAATGTTCTCTAAGAGACCTATCAACGTGACAAACTAAACTGATAACTTGAAGTGAGCAGCAAAAAACTAAATACATGCAACCAATAGCAAAGATACTGGTTAGAAAATATCTTATTTTAGCAATGAATAAAACCGATTGATAAATAGAAGTACTTGAAACATTGTACCTCAGCTTACAATGAGCTTCTCTAACTTTCTTCTAACTTTAACCTTTTTTAAGCGATCTTTTTTAGCTTTAATTACCCCGCTGAGCTACTTACTATTATTCCTTACTTTTCATTCTTTTTTATTTTATTACTAGCTTTTACTTGCCCGCTACGCTGGGAATAGTATTATGTGCATTTTTGAAGGGATTTTTGCCCTGTGTCTACCCGGCATTAAAATTACTGTTGTCTTCTCTAGCACTTTACTATTTTTGTCTCTTCTCTTGATCAACTGTATTTTGTAAATCACCTTTCGAATTTTTTTTCTGTTTGGTAGATTTCGTAATCTAATTGAAATTTTCTCCTTTGTAAAGATTTTAAAAAGAAACTTATTATTAAGAAAAGAAAAACATTTCACAAAATTGAAATATACAGGTAGTCTTCATTAATATACTACTATAGATAAGACTTTTTGGCTCCAGGATTAGAACAAGTACCTACCTACATTATTTTGATCTTAAGTGCGATTTTCCAAAATGTTGAAATAAATCCTACTTCTTAACTCTTAATTATGATTTAACTCGTCGGGTTCGCTGAATATGGAAAATCTACAATAAACGACAATTTCAAATAGAGTTCCTTTAAAATTCGAAATTAATGGAGATTGAATTGTGAATGTTTTGTACGAACTGCGAGCTCTGAATTCCTTTTGTTACTTCGGTGGAATTTTTACGTCGGTTTAAAGGACATTTTTCAAGTTAATCTGTATAGGTACCTACGTCCATCTTAATAGCTCCCGCGCTACCAGTTTAAAGGACTGCGCTCATTTAAATGGAAAACAGATTATGTTTGTAAATATTGAGACACTTCAACTGTGCCGTGTGAAAACTCTTCAGCCCTCTTTTAAGTATTTACTTGAACGGAAACTCTTAGATTGTACGTAATTCAAACATGTACTTGCCAAATTATCGTGTTAACTTTGTTTGAAATTAAATGCTAACAAAATTTTTATCGATTATGTTTTCAATTTTCAATTGCATATTTCTATGCACTCTAATTTCGGCAACAAACATTTTTAAGTAAATTTTTGCTCAGTAAAAAAAAATTTGTTGAATGTATTAAGATCGTAATTATATGTGCATATATGTATGTATATGTTAAAGTAGCAGTATAAAGAGCTAGTACGATATAATTCGAAGTCCTACAGATCGACATGTATTATACAAAATTTTATAAGATATAATTACGCGTAATTTCAAAATGTGTCATATACCATTAAAGACGTAACATCACGGCGATAATCTCCGAAAGGGTAGGCAGAGGAATGTAATACACTCCCACGTGTCAACAGTTACGTTTAACTCCCACAGAAGGTCCCGTTTCACTCCAATGGTTGCCATAAATCGGGCACAGATGCAGACTCCGAGTCACTACTAGAAATTCTAAATTAGAAAAAATCAATAGTACCTCACCCGGGATTCGAATTCAGGACCTCCCGATCGGCATTAAAGTTAAATAAAATCTAAAAGTGATTCTGTGAATCTTTAAGTAATATGCAATACGCGATGCCCATAACGAACAAAAACAATCAAATTTTATTTAAACACTGCAACAAGTAAATTAAAAACTACGTTTATTTTCTCTGTACATATTTAAACTGAAATACTTATATCATCCACAGGTCACAAAGAAAAGCATGTCTTGTACATACGTTATGTGAAACGCGTGAGTGTCAATCCGAAACCTCTGTTCCACACAAACCTTTTTGAAAATTTCACTATCATGCTCTTGAACGGTGAAGATCATGAAAGTAGTATTGTAAAAATTAGATTCTAAGCAACATACAGAATTTACTTTTACTGCAAATCGTTACACGGGTCTCTTCCACAACCATAATATTGTGTTACAAAGCTTCTGAGTTAGTTATCAATGCTTTGCATGTCACGTCTCAAGGTCATTCGGTCATTCATTCATCACTTACATACCACCAACTATCCATTAGCGATGAACAAATTAAATATAACATAATAATTATTCACTTTCATAAACACGTCTATCGTTTCATTTATAAACGGCAAAGGTTCAGCTGTTTTTAATCGTACCATTAACTAAAGTTTCCTCCTATTAGCGCAGAATTATACCCGGCATCACAATCTGCTCGGGCACAATTGAATAACAAATCCCAAAGTAATTGTAAAAACATAACGAGGGTCCTGTTGGAGCGCCGCTTGTACTACCAACAAGTTGCGATACTCACTCGTGTGTATCTTAAGCAAAAATGTATCATTAATTAGCCTATAAGACATTCCAGTTACGTATAGTAAATCACCGTAAGAATCCGTAATCCGTGCTCTCTGCCTACCCCCTAAGGGACCTGGCGTGAAGCTATGTATGTAGCTACGTATTTACCGAAAGGAAGCAATTATGTTATCATTATTTTTTTTCTTATAGAAATACTGTCTCGTTGGTTAAAAACTGAGTTATCTCACGATAGTTATTTTATATTTATTCGTTGTTAATCAGACAAGTGGTTTGTATTCTAAAATTAATCAAAACTGTGTAACCATCAAAAACAAAGACGACCTACCGACACAAAATTTATTGTCTTAATAGAATCGTTGCGAGAAACGAAATGTTCCCGAAGTGACGGAGTTAATTGGAACTGGGATTGCCTTCTGGAAAGTTACATTTAAGTCGATATAAAATTTATATTTACACCAAAGTACACTTAACAAAATATTTCTACAAATCTGTTCTTGACATCTTAAAAAAAATTAATTACCAGTTACTGAGAAATGTTAATTTTAATAACAAATTTTTTAGCAAGATTAACGGTTCGTCGATAAAAAACCCTGGAATTTCCATCAACTGAAAACACCTCACTGCTTAAACAAAAATTGAGTCAAAATTAATAAGAAAATAAACATCAATATCCATTAGGATATTAAGCCTTGCTTATAAATTACGTTGAAAATATACATACCTTGGCATGAAAGGTGATCCCATAATTGAACGCCTGGTCCGGGTGCAGCGGGATCCTCGTGTCGTACTCGTCATCGGGCACCAGGTCGTACTGAGCGGTGGAAGGCATTTTTCTACCCCACCGTAGCAGCTTCAACGGCACCCGTTTCCAGGCACCCGCCTTTAGTATCACGCGTATGTAACTGCCTCTATGGCCTTTCTTAAACATCGAGCCTCAATGTATTTGCCCCAGTCCAAAAACGAACTGAGTTTTCGCCACCTGCAAAGAAAGATAATACATGAGCAAGCTATACAAATACACAGTACAAAAAAGACATTCGAATAAAAAAGAAAAGATAAAGTAAAACGGAGAAAGGACTGTATTATTCTCGCAATATTGTAGTGGAGCAGAGAAAATGCTTACTAGCTGGAAATTCAATACAAGGTACGTTCAACTGTTCGTAGCCACGGCGAACGTCTCGCTAACAATCTATTCGTATATATAACCTTCGAAATACAGACATTTTTGAGCCCTTTTCAATGCAATGCCAACACACTTCAATAAGAACCGAGACACTATAAAAAGTTTAAAAATTCAACACACGTTGGTCGCACGCAGGCACGATTTGTTGGCGTTAAAGGGGTGGAAATTTTTTTTTGTTAAAAGCTTTCCGTGTTTCAAATCGACATTCGGATGATATATGAAATGTAATTCTACTGTTTCTTACCGCTAATGAATAAGTGATATGGCAACATTACCAAAACCGTCAACCCTTTTATATGATTCCAGTATTATACCAGGGTCACCTCTCAAAATGGAAATAATGAGGCCTAGTCTCCACGGCTACGCTGATCAGCTATGGTTTGGTAGATTTTGCACATCATAGAGAACTCAAAGACTTGAAGATTCCTCACAATATTTTCACTCTCCAGACAGCAAAGGAAATTTTAAAATAGAACCTATGAACTTTAGGCTGAAATTAGGATATTACTATTATAGATTAAGCATAATAAATGAGAAACGGTTACAGCATGTCTAATACTTTAGGTACAAAGCAATAGCTAAAATATTAGTAATTTCGTCTAGGGCAAAAACTACCGTGAGTATGTTATATCGGGTAAACGTAACATGAAGTAAATTTCAAAATCTTAGTACTTGATAAGAAAGTAATAAGAGCTAATCAATTTTAACATTCTGTAAAGGTATAAGGTGAATATAAGAATAAATATAACGTAGAATTTAAGTGCATACTATGTTTACGCATCTTCAGTAGAATCATAAAATAGCGCTCAGTCTCTAAGACCTCATCTTTAAAAATCTATAATACTTAATATATTCATTAGTTGCTCAAATGTTTATACTAAAAATTACGGCTCTATTCAGGCCTGCATATAAAATGCAATCTTCTCAAAACGCAATTTACTAGCCACGACAGGATATAGTTTTAATCGAATTCTAATAGATTCTACGCTCATCTCCCGTCGTTTTAATCAGACACAATTACTGCTAATCGTTTTTACATACGACAACAAGGCATGCGGGCGGGCGGGGGGCCAATAAACTGTCCATCTCAGACATATTTATATCGGCGTTCAGCACCAGCTTATAGCGTAGTATTTTTAATATAACGCTATCACGATTGTGCTATAAAATTTTTACATGTTATTGGTACCTATGTTAATGCTTCGATAAAAAATTAAAACTCCCGTTTTTGAAAATTTCAGTCTTCGTTTTCTATAACAATTGTGTTCATAATACTGACGTATTCCATATAATGACTCGTTTAACAATAATTAATAGTTCATTTCGATAACGTATGTATATATTTATAGTGTATTTTATCTTTATATGTATCTTTAAAATGGAATTTGATATTCTGGCAGCTGATGATAAACGAAACACTTAACGTGATCCGGAATTAATTTACCGCTGATCTAAAGAAAAAACGTAACATCACGCTTGTTATCCCCGAAGGGGTAGGCAGAGAAGTGATTTACGCCCCCACGTTTCACCCGTAACGTTTACGCCCCATGAAGTAGGTGGTGAACCTATTGCCGTGTGTGCCGGGCACATTGCTGTATGTGCCGGGCACATATCAGAATTCCGAGTTACGACTAGAAATTGTAAAATGGAAAAATCCAATAGTACCCGACCCAGGATTAGAACCCAGACTTCCCGATCGGCAGTCGCGCTTGCAACCACTCGACCAACGAGACAGTCCATCCGCTGATCAATGTATACTTAATCCAAATTGAACTATATGATTTACTTTGGGAAGGTGGCAGATGAACTAGGTATTACCTTTCGTATTACCCATAGTTCAAACAGAACTAAGGTCTTGATATAGCAGTGTTGAATAGAAGACTTTACTGCTGACAGCACTCATCTAGACATCTTTATTTCAGATACTTTGCGCGAAATGTCTTCAGTTGCTTTCTGTGTATTTTATTGAGAATCGCTAGCAACGAAAGTATATTATACTATAGTAAATATTATATCATGTGTGTTATTTTGTGATTTTAATAACTTTTAATCTTATCACCTCACCCCTAACTCCGCTAGATAGTTCACGAAAGACCAAGACGTGGCCAGCGCCATAGGCTTAGTAGATGCGGATAAAAACATAATCGCAGAACGGTACCGTACTTCAATTCTCAGATACAGGGCAATACCCAGGTTCCATACAATTAAAGAATTTCTGCCTGATATTGCAAGCGCTTTGTAAGTTACTACCAGACACTCAATTTCAATGATAATATCAGTGACCCTTCAATCAAGCAATGGTGTACACTTAAATTCTAACCCCACGGGAGTCACCCTCTGACAAACATCTAGCTGGTACTTTAAATTTATGTGAGCTTGGTTCGCCAATCTCTACTATTAAAGTGGTAAATAACAGAAGTGCAAACATCCGATAATAGAAAGAAAGGCCCTCGGCGATTAACAGTGTTGTGTTGCTAAGACCGGTCGGAAGGAAGTTTTCATACAAACATGTAGCAGCATCTCGAACAGAACAACACCTGCAGCGTTGTTAACAAGTTGATAGTTAAACAAACTTTTGTTATAATACACAGGCCACGCGCTATATTCTCCCCGAGAGGCAGTTGCGCGCGCTTATACGTGTTGGGCCCTGAATTTTGATACTTCACAACGCTACAAATAGTAAAACTAATGGATGTTGATACTTCACAATGCTACAAATAGTTTTCAAGTTTCCCACTCACGCCAACATAGGCTAAAATGCCAAATTAGGTTCTTAACGTAATATGAACTAGTTCACTCATTGATTTGGTGTTTCACGATATATGTATAGATGTCAATGAATCATTGTGCTCTGAATATTACGTTATACTGAGATTTTTTCATATTATTGTCCCTGAATATACAATTCAGTTTTAAATAAATCCAGAGTTTTTATCTGTAATGCACATGAATAGTCATCGAGTTCACGTCAGTTGGCTCTGGAGCTATTTAAAGCTCTTCATCGATAAAAGTATTTAAAACCATTGACAGCTGTAGGCCGCGGTCTGCAGCTGCAACGATGCCGTTTTTACGGTTTTATTATAGAATATATAGCAACGATAGATAGATTCAGCAGTGACAGCCTAGTGGTTATGAATCCAGCCTCTCATTTCGGGGGTGAAGGGTTCAATTCCATGGCGCGCACCTCTTTACAAAAGTGCTTTTTATGTTTAAATTTCACTAGCTAACGGTGAAGGAAAACATCGTGAGGAAATCTGCACACCTTAGAATTAATGAAAAAAAAAAATTCTGAGTTGTGTGAAGTCTGGCAACCCGCACTTGGCCAGCGTGGCAGACTATGGCCTTAACCCTCTCGATACGAGAGCAGACCCATATTCCAACAGTGGAATGACAAATGGGTCGATTTATTATAGAATAGACAGTGAAATTCCGAAAAAATATTTAAGAAAAACGTAACTACACGCCTGTAATCCGCGATGGGGCAGGCAGAGGAGCGTAGTAGACTCCACTCCCACATCATTCTTTTAGGTGTACAAAAATGAAGACACATTAGTTTATTTACAGGCTCAGTAGCGGCAGCACCAGAAAGTGCCTAATTCATTTTAAGTGACATTTCCGAAGTTGGGAAGACTATGTCGAAGTCGGTCAACTTAAGTAACTGTCTATTGAGAAGTTGCGCGGAACCTCTTAATCATGGGCTGGGAACATTAATTAGTTTTGCCGCGGTTTGTTTGCGGTTTACTGAACTCTTGCAATACAAAAAGTCTAATGATAATAAACTGTTTATAAATGATTACTGTTTCGACGGATTCTCATATACGATGTCAGTCATATAGGTAAGTCGTACGCATAAATTTAAGCATTATGAGCATTGGTTACTCACACTCTTAGGTCATATATTAAGTATTAATACGTGAAACAAATTCTTTGTACCTCTTTTTACGAAAATACTTTGACGAATTACGAAAACGATAATGCATAAAAAATGCATTAAATCAATAAAAAAAACATCACACACACTACCATGCACTTGATACATCTATTTATTATTTTCTATCCCATTGCCAATGTCAGACATGAGACGGATGGTTGTGAAAAAGTAGCACATTGGAATTATTTGTACAGGCGTAGTGTTTGCCATCAGAACCTAGACAACGCTCAAACTGATTTTTTTATGATTTACGATCGGATTTCCATCGCTACTGGGCCACTAGTAAGGTATAAATGATACAAAAAACACATTTGACTATATTATAATAAGAACATACCTGACAAATAAAACACAAAATATGTTTTTGTTGTTGCGCCTCAGTAAGCAAGCTTACATTGTGTTACAAGTTCAACCGTCCAAATACACATTCTATTCGCATTTACACTCTAAGAGCAAACTTTAAGCAGTATTTAAGTTCGCTTCTTGTTCAGTTCACTGCAACATCAGTTGTTTTGTACGGCTTAGAATTTTGCTTTGTTGTACCTTCGACATAATTAAACTGATACAAAGGTCAACTGACTGTTGTTGTTATAATCTCTTCAAATTCACTACATTTATTATTATTATATGAGGAGTTATTAATATCGTTTTCAAATCGAGAATACTATATTTATTTATGTATTTTTATTGATGTAATTATTATTGCTCTATTTGTGTTTTACGATTTTATATTATAACTATTTTATTTACCTACGTTATTTCTTTAATATATTTCTATTATATTCATAACACAGCGGGTATTTACTAAAACGGTAAACTCACTACGAGCCTCGCCCCAAAATATACGACGAAACAGCTCTATAAGGTAATCGCTAATGATGTGTATGTTTATAAGTCCGACGGCCGTAAACATTTACGCTCCAGAAAACAATCCAATATAACTTTCCGTCGAACTTTCCTTTGGTCGATGAAGGAAAGAATTTTATTACACCAACACTGCAAAGGATTGTTAGTTGAAAGGAATGCAAAGAAAATACTTTTGTAGCGATTTTGAAACTGAAATCGGATTAGATCGCACAGTGAAGAGCTAACGTATATTCATATGTTCGGTTTTCAGGCCAAAGGTCGATGTTTGCACCAACTTTACGGGCATTTGGATGTAATTAATGTTATATTTATTTAGACGGAGACTGGGAGCGGAGCCGATCTATTGCTAGTCACTACAAGTAACCTTCACTGTTTATCTAGGGAGACGGCTATTACAAATTTTTGTTAGAACTTTCCATAACGCTATACTAGAATAGTATGTGTATAACATTTCGCCTATAACCCTCTCCTTTCTAACTGACTGCCTCGTTGTCAAGTGGTTGCAAAACGCGATTGATGATCGAGAGGCACTGAGTTCGAATTCCTGATGGGGTTTTATTGAACTTTCTAACCTGGATTTTCTAACTTTGATTTTCTAGTGAAAATGTCTAGTAGTGGCCCGGAGTCTGGATCTGTGTCCGGTGTATAGCAATAGGCTCACCACCTATACAATGGTACGTAAAACGTAACTGGTGAAACGTAAGAGTTTATTATATTCCTCTGCCTACCCCTTCGGGGATTACTTACAGGCATGATGTTACGTTCTAACATTTTTCCTATCTTTATATAGGCACTGTGAAGCCTCTTGTCAAGAACCGTCAACCCTTCTCCGTTTTCGATGAGTTCCATAACCAGTAAAATTCTTTAAAATTTATAACTCAAATTACGGGATATTTTGATGGCGGTATCTACAGATACCTAAAACAAACCCACAATTTAATTCATGAATCTAGAGCGAAAAAAACTATTAACAAGTAATGAGAAGTAATGTTAATGTCTGAAAAAGCTTCTCCAAGTAGATAATTGTAACAAACATAGACACCCTTTTAAAAACTTTGTCTTTTCTTCTTTCCGTAATTTTTATTCATGTTCATCTCCTCGACTTTGTCATAAAACAGTTTATGGGATATACTCGTGTCTGCGGCTAATTATAGGATGCAACGGTACGTCTTTCTCGTAAATCCATCGGAAAATCTTTCCGAAGTGAAAAATTGGCCGCAGCCCGTCGCTCTGCGTAAAACGGCTAATAACGGCTTCATTATTTTATTTTTCCTTCGAGCGAAAAATGAAATTCATAACTCACTATTGTTGTTAACTAACTGTAATCAAGGTTTCACTTCACGGAACCATTTTTGCAACTGGAAATAGATTTTACACTGCCCTTCAAGATATATACTGTATATCCACAGCATTTTTAGCACAACAATAATGCAGTACAATGTATCATACAATGTACCGCATTATAAATGATATGGTATAATATGTTTGCAATAGTCAGCAGACAATTTGCAACTTTACATATGAAAATACATAATACGTTTTAAACCTTCTAGTTTTTGTGAAGAACATTTTGCGTATTGTAATATAAAAACTGTACTTTTCGAAAACGAAAGAACCTCCGCTATACATAAAAAGTAAGCTTATTTGACATCTAGCAAATCGCAGTACACCACGGATGTCTGCTGTCTTTACCGCTTTTGTACAAAGTCCACGAGAGCAGGTCAAGAATATCGTCTACCTGTCCGGTATCTTAAATAGGCCGACTTGAATTGACAATTGTTTATGGATAGGTTTTGTATATTACAAAAACTGTGAGAAAAAAAGTAACATCACGCCTGTAATTCCCGCAGAGTTAGACAGAGGAACATGTTTCACTGGTTGTATATGTAAACTCTAAAAGTATAGCGATAAACCTCAAGAACGCCGAAACCTCAAGTTTTTATTTATGCCAATAAATTTCAATACTACTAAGTAGCCCGCTAAGGGCAAATACTCTTTTAGTTCGAATATATACAATTCTACTCCTGAACATAAACTTGAGCTTAATTCGTTCAAGGACAAACTGTTGCCTTTATTCTCGTAGTTTGAACCCGAAACAATTTGTTCTCATCTCTCCGCTCGCTACACTTGATTGCAAAGAAATTCGGTAACGCTTGCGCGATATATTATTACATTGCACATGCAAAAATTTATGTTCTGTTTCAGTTTGCGAGATTGAAAGTTTGGTCTGGCACTGGTTGAATCCTGGTTGCAAGACATTAGGCAATGGAAAGACATATCGAAAGCAGTCCAAGTACTCGTATGTATTTCACCTTGCAAAAGAGCGAATGTAGTTTGTGGAATTGACATGCAACCATCGCTAGTCGAAGAAGCACTTGACTCATAAAAAGAAGAAGTTATATGGGAAAAGTTGTTAATGTCCAGTCCTATGTCGAAATGCATTCAATATACATTTCACTATATCTATAAGATATGTATCTTAATTAACAGTCACTGTCGCAATATATGAATAATAAAAGAACAACTAAATAACTTGTCCTTCCCGTAGATATAGGCATTACAACTCGCATACTATAAAATAATATTTTTAGCTATCAAGCAGACACAAATATCTGGGAATTGTAACACAAATGCTGCGCCGTTATTAATTTTAGAAGTATTTAAAATAGAAATATTTAAAATAAATACCCACCCCAATTTATTTGTCTCCAAGTGTACGCTATCAGCTGTCGCTTACATCTTAATCAATCCTCGTTACTGACTTGTTAGGCTTTTGGGTGATAACACTACATTCCCCGAGTCTCTGGGATTCCTTGTTAATTGTTTTACGAGCTTCTCGAAGTAATAAATAAACAACGCCATTGCGGATTTGTTTCGACAGAAAACGTTCAATTTGTAAAATTAACCGCAACAGAATGCAAAATGGATTCGTCAATTGACGTTTACTAAAAACTTTCAATTTAAACTTACCTATTATTTCAGAAAATGATAACACTATATGAAAATGCTTACACATTATGTAGCATGTACTTATATGGTCTTACCATGTTAATAGGCGGGCACTAGTGACAAATTACCCGCAAGCGGGTTCATGCTTTGAACAGCTCATTTGCATTGTATCCCGTCGTAATTAAGAAAGAAGCCTAAGATATGATTTAAAAACATCCATCAAACAGCAGTCTCACTAACTTGATATATTATCTAATCGGACTGGAGCAGGATGGAGTTCCAGTGCAATCACAGCCGTATGTGTCACGATATTAGTATGTTCCAGTCTAATTACATCTGCAGGGGCAGGGGGGAGCAACATTGGGATGTAATAAGATAAACGGATAAGAAAATAAGATTTACGGTCAATAAATGCACGGAGGTTTTAACAGGATATCGCACTTAATTATGTATAATTTGCCGTAAATCAAGACTACTGCAAAGTTGTTACCAATTGTATGTCATACTTAAGTTACGGGAAATATACTCTCACATGACTTTTACAATATTTTATGTTTCATACTCCACACACACGAAACACACACTATCAGTCTCCCATCGTCCACTGCTGGACATAGGCTTCTCCAATACTTCATACTTCCAAGAACGTAACATCACGCGTGTAATCCCCGAAGGAGTAGGCAGAGGAGTGTAGTACACTCCCGCGTTTCACCAATTACGTTTGTCTCATGGAACAGGTGGTGAGCCTATTGCAATACACCGGGCACGATTCCATACTCCGAGTCACTACGAGAAATTCTAAATTAGAAAAATCCCATAGCACCCGACCTGGGATTTGAACCCAGGACCTCTCGATCGGCAGTCGCGCTGACAACCACTCGACCAACGAGGCAGTCAAACTTCATACTTCAGTGGCCTTTTATTTTGGAAAAAGAATTACCAAAATGGACTTTCATTCGGCCACATGTTATCCTGTATGTACAGGTACATTGAAGAGAAATCTGAAGAGTTACAGTTAAAATCGTGTAAGAGGCAACAAATCTATATTAATATACATTAACCAATTTCATTAAAACAACCCGGGATAAGCAGTCCCGAAATTGCGAAGCACCTCGATCCTCCGGTCTGTATTGCGTCGAAAACTTTTCTCATTTGTGTTTCGTTGTCCAACGTTTTGATACAATATTTGAATGTAGTTAGTCAAGTGTAATATAACTTGAAAGGCTAATGAAAAACTGTTATACTGTAGGTAGGTACCTATATGTAAATAAATAGTGATTATTGAAAAAGTACTCCAAGTAAAATAAATGAGTAACATCGTGTTTGTAATACCCGAAGGGGTAGACAGACGAGTGTAGTACGCCGCGACATGTGTCAGTTATGTTACGGGCATGGAAACTGGGGCGCGGCGCGTACGCGAATTCTTCTTAGAAACAACTTACGCTGTTGTTTACTAAAGCGCATCACATTTTTAATCTTTTTAATTAATGAACTTACAATGTTTTTCACAAGCGTAACATCACACCTGTAATCCTCAAAGAGCGTTGACTACACACCCACGTTTCAACAGTTCTGTTTACGTCCCACCACTGCGTAGGTGCTGAGCCTAATCTAGGAATCTGGGAAATCTAAGTTAGAAAACTTGTTGCTCGGTTGCAAACGCCAATAGTGATCGTGAGGTCCTGGGTTGTATTTTAATAATAAATACTGAAATCGGACAATTGTCATCTTTAGTCGCTAAAACGTAAAGACAATGTGTACGAACAGAATACGAATATGTCTTATAACGGTGTTGTTTGAACATAATTACCGAAGAAGAAACATCCCGGAAACTTGTGTTTTCAAACTTGACCGCGCAGATGGAAGGCGGTTTGTCTATAACTTTTAACGAGCCGGCCCTCCGTTTCAATCTTTTAACGAAAAGGTTATTAAGCCCAAAAAAATTGTATGTTCACTGTCTAGAAAAAGAAAATTCTCTTCGATTCTAGGTACTGTCAATAACTTGACACACCTGTGATGTTATGATAAAAACTTACGAATGCTGGTAAAAATGTAAATAGTCCATTGACTCCAATAAAACGTCATATCACGAATTTCCTTGTATGAATTTACACGATGTATGGATAAGATAGACACACAAGCGTTTCTTGATTAAATTCTACAGATCAAACGTTTGATGTTCGTTGGCAATGGCAACGCTGTTCAATGGCAACCGCAGACTAAATAATAACAATGCCTTAAAACAACTAATATGCTCTAATTCCAATCTTGGTAGAATATCTAGGTATATGCTGTAGTTGAACCAAAGAGCTAATAAAATACATAAATATACATTCTAAAATGTGCACTTTTCTAAATCATTTTATTTTACACCCAGATACAGAAAAAATATTCATCACACAAATGTATGTACGATTTGAAATCGAACCCACTAAGTTAGGGCTTAGCGTTAACCGTCGCTAAGCACTGGACCAAGAGTCCAATCGACCGTAAAACATTCTTTTCTACGCCCGACGAATAGAAAAACCTCATTTGTCGGTTATGTCAGCCAAACGAGCTTTACAGACCGGAGTTAATGTTTTAATCGGCGAAATACTACATATTTCTTCGACGATCACACTCATACAGAGAATTCTGATATTCTAATAAATAATAATATAACCATCTGTACCGCACACAGATATATTGACGTTTTTGAACGTCTGCAATATACCTCCCGTAATTCTTAGAAAATTTTGTGAGCATATCGCGTAAATTAACTTACATTTCTTCAATTATTATCTGCCGAAAATAATTAATTTTCGATTCTTCGTAAGACGTTTTTCATAATATAAGGAATGTTATGAAAAATAATTAGAAATAATTAGTAATGAAAAAATACATTCCCCAATTAATATAATTATTATTCATCAAACGCTTAATTTAATCTTGTCGATATTTGAAATTGTTCGGCATTTTCTAAATTATTATGAGATAATAATTAGAAATAATTAGTAATGAAAAAATACATTCCCCAATTAATATAATTATTATTCATTAAACGCTTAATTCAATCTTGTTGATATTTGAAATTGTTTGGCATTTTCTAAATGATTATGAGATAATAATTAGAAATAATTAGTAATGAAAAAATACATTCCTCGATTAATATAATTATTATTCATCAAATGCTTAATTCAATCTCGTCGATATTTAAAATTGTTTGGCATTTTCTAAATGATTATGAGACAGTAGGTAGTCGCGTGGAACTTATATTTCAATTTAGGAGTCACTATAACGACCACACCATCTTTGATAATACTATAATATACTGGATATGGTACATATCTCTACCAAGCACATGGAATGTATGCAACTTTTTTTCTATTATTATACCATCACACCAAGTCTTTAACGGGGCAGACAGAAACAACTGATGCGGGATAAATATCTCAATTCTTACACACTTGGCGTGCTTCTTCCATATTTGTCATTCTCTATTCAGACATG
>DWME01001962.1:0-22521 GCA_018244795.1 Parelbella ahira ahira
TTACGCAAGCTCGTATCCTTGCCTTTGAAATGTGACGAGGGTGGCGACTGCTACAAGTACGCCATCTATCTACCGAAATCGCACTCAATCTTTCTTTATATATATAACCCGAAGAGACGGCCTAAAAGGACAAATAATGGCAGGCAAACTGAGGTTAGGTAACTCCAGGTAGATCGAGGGCACGGTGGACCTCGTATCACAAAATCTTATTTCACGAGACTTATTCACATATTTAAATTTCAATAGGCCCGAGGGTCGACTACTCCTGAAATTTTTCTTAGACTTTCCTTAACTTAAACGTTACACGTCCTCCACTGTGAGTTTTCTTGATATTCCACGTTAATTGGATTATAATTGAGCTTAATGGACTGTCTATTCTTCTCGCTAAGAAAAGCAAAGGACGTGAACGTAATCACGGAGATTAATAATGTTTGAAGAATTAAAAATACCTTTAGTCTAGATTTAAGCGACACACCTCTCTAAGATACCCTAACAATTTGAATGATGCCGTATTCTAAAAGAAAGGGTAGGAATAGTATAGGTACTAAAATCTGACTATTATACTTATTTGAGTTCAATTCTTCTAAAAAACAAAGAGTGATTTTTGTCATGCTCAGTTCAGATTTCGGTTTCGCGAGTAGCTCGGATAAAAAGCTTGTGGGGGGATACAAAACCAATCTCATGCTCTCAGTAATTTGCAGATGACAGATGCGATCAGTTAAGACTTAATGTACATAGTGTATGGGTAAATATAACGTTTCTATCAGCCAGATCAGATAACAGTTCCATTGACCGTCAAAGACTTTCTTAAGATTAAATAACAAAAATCCTTAAACTCACTACAATAATGAAATAACTAATTTCGTTTTATTGAGCTTCGCTTGGATTTTCACCTCGGCGAAGAGAATCAATGTTTAATATAATCTGAAGAGCATTAAAATGGATTCAATATCCTATGGTCTTAGGAGTTAAGAGCGAACTTTTTCTATCATGAAGTTTCCGCAACTTCTCAGTCCGTGAGAACACAATTAGTCCTGCAGAATATCGAAGAAATCTGTTGAAAAAAAAGTTTTTTTGGAATATCGTAGTACGAGATGAATTTCAATATTGCTTACGTGAAAAGACGTTTCGTTCTCCGTTATTATCTTTTCGATTGTTGCAAATGCTACAGGAATTTTTCGTTTTATATTAAGATATTAAATCAAAACGGTTGGACATACGATTCGAATTTTGAAAAGTTTTCCCACTAGTTACATACTGATTTCAAGATTGAGAAGGGTAAGGATAATGAAGCTATAAAGTAATAAAATACCATATAACCAATCACTACGTGTTATAGTCAATAGTAAACAGTAAACCAGAGATGATAAATTTTAATAGAAACTGTTTTTACCGACTCTAATCATTTAGTACTTGTTCATTAAAGACATGAATGGTTGCAAATACATTTTCAACCATTTATGTCACAACACACACACCTTGCACCTCTTTACTAAGTATATATGTATGTATGTATTATAAGAAAACAGAAAATATCTTCAATTTGTCGTATTTATCTAACAATGTTGCAATGACACACAATTATGCAAGAGATAACTGGTTCTAAGTGCCCATAGCATTCCTTCCAATTCGATGAAAATAATGTGTTAATGATGTGTAACTCCATAAAAAGCTTGGCAATTTCCTCGCATTCCGGCGCGTTTCACGTGCTGTAACAAACTGCTTTTAAGTTGCCAGCTATCGGAATTAGTAATTATTAGTAAATGTAAATGAATTGAACATTGAATTCAATATGATAGCTAAACACTTAGTTATGTATCTAGAGACAAAAAGGGTGTACAGATTACGTAATTTAATTAAAATTGAGTTATGGATTGAACTCAGTACTTCAAGACGCCCACTTTATTAATAGAAACGTTGTCCTTTTTACCAAAATATTTTTGAAGAGGGGTGTATTTATAAAAAAAACCATGAGGTAGTTTAGCTAGCAAATGTACAACAATTACAGATTTCAAACTGAGTTATCCATGGATCATCAAACACCTCACACGCTACCATTATGTAAAATATATTTTGTGTCGTGTCGTTGAGCATAATCTGATATTAATTAAATTTATACACTATGCCTACGCAGTGTAGTCACTTGGAATTATCACCTTGGCTTCGAATCTGTACTCGCTAATTCGTTGAGACGTTTCCACGAAACTTACTAGTTTATATTTAACAATGACGTCAATAGGATAATACACGGTAAAATTGTGTCTTTTTAAGAATAACACGAGTCAACATAATTTTTTATACTTTGTTACGTTTAATTTATTGTTCACGATCTTTCAAACGGATTCTTCTTTTATATGCAAATCCGAATGAATTCCGTTCCTCGTCCATTTTTTTTTATTTGATTTTATTAAGTAATTCAACTACCCTGTCTTATTCTTATAGAATTGATTTTCGTCTTCAGTTTCAACAAAACAGATTCAGTACTTCAGGAGTGAAAATGCAAGGAGTGATAGCGTCGCAGAGTACACTTACTAATATTATATGTAATAGTAAACTAGTAACACTAGTAACTTGGTTTCGTTAATGTTCTATATTTTTAATTCTTTGTACTATATTGGTTCCAAAGGACAATATTTTTCATACATTTATCATCAAAAACGAAGCACCAATTGGTTTTTAATTTACTCCACGTCAGAACCCTGATCTCGACTAGTTCTATCAAACTCTATTCAGGCGTGTTATGAAACACGAATGTAAAGTTGATGTAAAACAGGGCCGCATGTGATGGAGCGCAGTAGACGTGGATAACTACATCTGACACTTGTAAATATCCAATGTTCGCCGAACTTCCACGCGGCCAAACTTGTTGGAACATCGTGTATACTTTTTGCAACCATGCACTAACTTTTGCAGCGACTTTTCTGTCGAAATTCGCTTTTAGCGGGTACATTACTAGCCTGTTCGCGAAACCGTGAACGAATCTGATTGCGAAGCTGAGTGTTGTGGAATCTATGCGACCTATATGAGACATTTATATCCAGAACATGTGTGTTTGTACTTGGTAGTGGTATAATAATTGACGTAAGTATGGAATTACAATCATACATATGTGCCCCGTTTATCACCTCTCTGGTCATCTCGAAAGTTGTGTATTCGATTCTCACCCAAGACCGAAATTTGTCTGATGAGCGCATATATATGAATGTCTGGGTCTGCCAAGTTTGGAACCGGATGGCGGGATGTGAGTCGTTCTGAGATGTTATTATTATTATTGTTATTAGAGTTGGTAGGTTTACTGCTCAGGGTTCAGATGTTAGAGCTCTAATAATATTCAGTTGATTTCTTGCTCGTTGGTTGCATTACGTAGATACATTGTATTAAACCATATGGTAATTTTATCTTTTGGACTAATATAATATCTCTGGTTGATGTCAAAGACAACTTCAGTTTGTTAGACGTTATTCTAAAGTAAACAAGGTTCTTATTTACTTCTTGTATTAAGTATCAAATAAAATAATTATATTAAAAATACGTAATAAAAAAAGAAGCAAAATAAACACGCAGTATTTTTAATAACGTTTCTGTTTGTCTATTTGTTTCTACATCCATCAGTCTTCTTACATAATAATAAAATAATAATCGATTTATCATTCCACTGTTGGAATATACGGGTTGGCAGACTTCACACATAAATTATATTTTTTTTTATAAATTCTAAGGTGTGCAGGTTTCCTTACGATGTTTTCTTTCACATTTAGCTTTCCTATTCTTTGTACTATTCCAAACCAACGAAACGGACCATTAATCTTTGTCTTTAAGATATTGTAAATTAATGGTATTGTCATTCCATGGACTGCCATCAGGTGCAGGATGTGCAAAGTAAGCACTCCATAAAGTGTATATACCTGTTCTCTGCCCTCATTATGCTAACGACCACTTAACGAATACTTCGGAGGAGAGTATTTAGATTATATCTCAAAGGGTGCCTCCAATAACTACCCCAGCTAATGAGCCTCTCTTGATAAAGCTTAACGATTACAGTTGAAAATGTCACTTACGAGCATAAAAAATGTAAAATCCCTTTCTAGCTGTCAGCTTTTTAATCTGAAAAATTATACGTATATTCTCGTATACTGATCAAAAATGGATTAATTTTATTGATATATATATAAGAGCAGTTTTGTTAATTTATCTTATTTAATACATTTTTATAGCTACATTACGTCAGCCATTATAACAATTCGTTCAAAGTTATAAAACTTATATCAACTCAATAATATTGCTCTATTATCGTGCAACACGAATTAACTTCAAAATCATATTTCAAAGGTTCATTTAACTCAATAAAAAAGTAATAAAATATCTATATGATAAAAACAATATCCAAAATTAATTAATATCTGCGAAAGCTTTGACATAGCGAACTTAATTAAAGTTTCGAAAACATTGTATTGTAATTTGTATTAAGTTATTAACACTCAAAGCCACGTACGTGGTTGTGTGTTTTGGAAATTTTACAAAAATTACAATAAATTGCAGAAACGTTCACATTTTTCCACAAATAATTAATCTGTATAGATATAGTACAATAACATTGTATACAGTGATCAGTAGAGGGGTGGACAAATATATAATTAATCTATGTATACAGAGTGTACAGTGACATTGTACACATATTAGTTGTCAGTAGAGCGACGAAGAAAGAATACATCCCCCGACCTATGTCGGGCATACAGTGCGTCTTGAGAGTTTTTTACACCCAGCAGTGGCAAATTTCGGTGTAGCACAGTGTACCTAGACCCAGCTACACCTGCGCTGTCCGCCTACGGGCAGCGGCGTGGGCGATGCGAGAAGCTGCGCTCAGCAATCACCAACCCGCATGCCCAGCCTAGGCATAATAGGTCATTTGGACTCGTGGCAGGTATATATTCAACAGTGGGCTTTGACAGACTGTTGATGATGATAATCGTGATAGAACAATGGTAGTATAATGCAGTAGTTATATACTAGTGCAGTAGTTATATACTAGTGCAGTAGTTATATATTAGTGCAATAGTTATATACTAGTGCAGTGGTTATAAACCAGTGTAGTAGTTACCTACTATAGACATTGATCCGTACATGACAAAAGAGGTCCCTAAGCTCCAACAGAGCCATAACTCCGAATTCGAGAGGTGTCTGGAATCGGGAGTCCCAAACATTACTCCTTTAATTTTATATACAACCGTCTGTGGGCCACATGAAATATTTGTCACTCGAACCTGTCGCACTCGTAAATCTATTCGTGTGTCGATTCATCCCTTCAAACAATATAAATATATTTACGAGTATATATAAGACCGTGTATAAATATATATATTTTCTTAATATTGCTTTACTATTAAACCATAATTTAATCATATTGCATAGCACTAGAATCGTTATTAGTGCTATTATAATATCATCGCGCCAGATCCATTACGAGGTAGGCAGAGAGCACCGAATGTTAAATATCTCCATCCTTACAAACTTGACTTGCCTCTTCTACCTTCATCAATCTCTTCACACGCGCACGCCAATTTAATGTTTATTGCCGTAATATACCAGTACTTATTATCCACTGAGCTGATATTCGTGAAGGATATCACACGGTAAATAGGTAGTATGGTGCTCTCGTAATTATTCTGTACCATTTGTATTAGCACTCTGATACTTAAGTAGTCAAGTTTTACCATCGCGCGCGTGCTGAAATTTAATTATATACTTGATGATTTTCAGCGGTATTCTACAATAAACGTTGCTGTGCTCCGTTATAGGCCCTGTGGTTAATTCTTCATTCTATATGTATTATAATTATGCTTTCTCTGAATATTTAGCATCTTGATCTATTTATATTGCAGGATTTTGCTGTGAATATTAGAAGAATTTTTGAATATTTCGCATTTTTCGGTAATACGAAGTGCTGTTAGTAACTGTTTAAGTGTTGTTAGTTAATTGTGTAAAGTTATTAATACATAGGTTAAGTTTTTTCTGGCATTGTGTACCAATCAACCCAGAGTATCTGATGGTTACAAGGAAGCTCTTGGCAATATTATACCTCTAGAAAACTGGCTTTAACATTTAAATAATTTACATATAATACACGAGCAGTATAATCGAAACAAAAAAAGTAAAATCACAAAGGCTAACGATATCAGCAGAGCAAGCGGCAACGTTGGATAAAAACCGACGAATAATCCGCACCCGATAATACAAACGCGATGTAAATTTTAAAATAAGTTCATTTATAAAGGCCACAGCGAAAGCGATACTACATTTTCCGATGAGAATTGTTCAGTGTATCAGAATGTTTGATAAAGCGAGCCCATATCTTTTGTTCCGATTGTTACGTTAACCGTCAAATATACATTTGTGAAATGTACAAAATTTATTTTTTACTAAAATCATACCCAATGACCTGCCAGTACCCTCGACATTAACTCTCACTGCAGTTTTTAAGTTTCTGGATCGAAATAGCCATAATACTGCACTTCTATCTAATGTGTCAAATATGCATAAACGTGTAAAATTAAATGATAAGTCCGTGTGACTTTGTTTATCTGCCAACCACAAACTTGAATCCGAAACAAAACAATGCAAGGGCGGCTGATTAGGAGCTTTCGGTTATTTTCCATAAACAAGCGTACCTGTACAAGACCGTATTTTCAAGGAAATTCCCTTACTTCGCGAATTCACAAAACACTATCCACCCAACTGGAAACGTGGAGAAGTCTTGTTTTCTCGTAAATTATGGCCACATTTTATTACATTTACCGAACCCTCCGGCTTTGAACGTCAGACATCTTGATGTGATGTCACGAGGCTTAAATGTATCCCGTGTTTCTTGTTTCTCATTAATGTATAAGGGTAACACAATGCCATATAAATGCGTTAAAATTTCACTTCTCTTTTATGGCCGGCCGGGCTATGACAACTCAGTTAATTATTTATTTTATAGCATTTAAGGGACGGAAAATTTGGT
Organism: Parelbella ahira ahira; assembly: GCA_018244795.1. NCBI lineage: Eukaryota > Metazoa > Arthropoda > Insecta > Lepidoptera > Hesperiidae > Parelbella > Parelbella ahira. The sequence continues at coordinate 7,001 of DWME01001962.1, forward strand.
AGCCAGTGTAATTGAGTAGTTAAATGTCATTAACATGAAAGTATGGGTACCAATAATAAAAATTGAAAGAAATGTTTCATTATCATCATCATTATAATCATCAGCCTACTCCCATCAACTGCTGGCCTCTCCAATGGCACGCCACTGAGCTCGATTTCCAGCTCTTCGCATATATTTGGATTAACGAAGCGAAGTGAACATTTAGCACGATATTGACGATTTCAAGAACAAATGTCTTTTTCGTTCACAACACGTATATATTCCACTTATTACTTTTCTAACTCTCGTTTGTACCCATATTGTATTCCACGACGCCACTTCAATACTACACACATCTTTGCTATCGGATTCCAGGGTTTTCAATATCGAACATCTTGACAAGTCACGTGGCATTTCGATTCCATTGTCTGAATCTAACTCTGATGTTGTTGGATTTCAGACGGAATAAATATTTGAGGAGTCTAAAGTATTACTGAGGGAATTGTTCGGGCGGAATATGTGTAAAGATTTTAAATGTAAATAACTCAACTGTTATGGATCATTGGCTATTTTAGTGTACACTGGTTTTAATATTTTGAAAGGTACTAGAACGCTTTATCCGAAGCTTGATTATAACTTAGTCTTTGATCATCCATATACGCTTAAGGAAAATCTATAAATAATATCAGACAATGTGTATGTCGATAGACGCATAGTGTCAGACAACATAAATCAGGACAGCGTTATTAGTTGGAGTATGATCGGAGTGAAGATAACGGAAATAATTAGGCTTATTATTGTTTATACAGCTATAATAGACAAAGTTGTCTCGTAAATAAACATTGTTCGTGGAATATGTGTACAATCGAATATAATAGCTGATATTGAGGTTGTGTGACACAAATGAACATACGCAAAAGTTCTGATTCTACATAATTTTGCTTATCGTCAGATTACTATAACGAGTTTCTTATGCGTAAATAATATAGTCTCTCAATACAATATTAAAGAAAATGTCATAAACAATACCTGGACCATCCATTTCGAATCTAGAGGATTACAAGTATTCAACAGGTCATACGTGATTTGGACGGAAGACAGCAAATTCTTCTTTTATTAAAACGCGATATCTATTCAAAGACTTTTCTATTCTATCGAAAGCAGATCTATGAACTTTATTCGTACTGTGTTGGCATCTTTAATTTATCTTTTAACAGATTTTATCATCGGCCAATCTTTCGCACATTGTAGTTTATACAGTAAAGCGTTTTGAAAACGAAACGAGACAGATGAAACGGAGTTATTGGCGGAAGCGTTTGGTTCGCTCTTGGAATCATGGTCTGTGATGTGTAGGATTTCGCATAGATCTGAAAACGCTCAATAAATTTGACCGACAAGATCATCAAGCCCACGTGATTCGCCAAAGGTGCATTTAGCCAAGTATTACTATACTCATACATCGTTCATTAGTCCGAATGACATGAAAACGTATTTCTTTCCGCTATTGAGCTGTGGGTAGGTAGAGATTAAATAAATAAACATTGTACATCTGAATCGGCCTTGAGGAAAATGCGAATGAAATTGTTTTAATTTTCCGGTTATGTTTAGCTTTTACTTGTTAGATTACGTTTATTAATAGAAGCTTCATTGCGATTGGAATCAACTTCATCTACCCACGAAAAATTCTCCCAAATCTTTTTTTTCATGTGTCTAGGCGTCGCTAATCCAATTTTCTACCTCTGATTTTTTTCATCAAGAGTTGGATTAAAAATTGTTGACAGTTTCGAAGACGAATTATTTGCTGAGGATTTCGGAGAAAATTTCAAAAATTCAGGATAAATTTCAGCGTTTTTTATTAAATAAATCCAGTCGATGGTCGTCTATAGCTATACAATTACGGCCAATTATGGGTTTTGCTACTAATTGATTGATATCCAATGTGGTATCCGCTTTGAGAAGAAAATACTTTTAAGATTATTTCACGTTCAATAAGTTTATGTTTTTATTCTTATTAGTTGCGTTCTAAATACATATTTCATTTTATTTACATTAATACACAATTATCAAGTTACGTGTGTATAATTCCATAAGTAACTTCACTATTAATACCAATGATACCGATTCGGTATCACTCGGATTAGTCGGATATTCGATTTTAGTCGGATATTTTATTTCGCATGAGTAATTTCTCTCGGTAACAGCGATCATATCAAAAAGCAAACTTCAATTGCCTCATAAACCAATGATTCGCTAAATTATTAACATAAGAAAAATATACTTAGCCAATTAACAAAACATCCTGTTGGATATTATAATTCATTAAATAGACCAAATAAGGCCCTAACAACTCACAATAAGATATTGACTTTGATACCTACATATATGTATGTTGGATATAAGAAAAACATGGGTTCATTTTATAGGTTGACAATATTCCAAATTTTCTAAGCAACAAACGAATACATGACCAATTCAGTGTAAGGGAGCCTCTTGTTACCTTTTACAGACCTTTCGTCACAATCCCTCCAAGGGTCGAAAGTAAAATGTTAAAGGCTTCAGCACACCAAAGTTTTGCCGTTTTGAACAATCGAATGTATTCAGTTACATGTACATCATATTTGAGGTTAATCCAAAAAGCAGTATTTGATAGATGAATGTGTGGTGATTTATATGCTTATTATGCATGAATATGACCTGAAAGATAGGACGATTGTACCATGTTGTAATATTACACTCATCGACCTTTTCATTGTTCAATTATTTAACACGGGACTAATCTAGTTGTAAAGATAATACAGTTTAAGAGCAAATGTATCATGGTGTCCATGTGTGTGTTGGGAGACTGCGCACTCCTTAAGGAATGTAATGAAACACTCTAAGAAATCTGAATAATATTGTTATAATATCACTACCGCATTGTATGTATGTATGTACATATGTATATATGTAAGTATATTTATATCTCGTTTATAATTACTTTAGGAATCTTATACAATACTCTTTCTTTGTTCCCTGCCTAACAACCAAGAGAGCTGACGTGGAGATATAAAAATAACAAGATGTTCAATTACTCTTACCTAATAATTACGGGTTCAACGAAAATGTTTCTCATTTGGGGAGCTTTATCTTAAACATATTTATTTTGGAAGCTCTAGCTCTTTGTGTGGGTATACCCTTACAACCCATATCCGCTACTCACAGCCGCTTTTGTCCACGTCGCTCACAACGGAATATCAAACGCCGGAACGAAGCGAAGCTGAAAGTCGACCGCTTGGACTCACCGTTGAACTATTAAAACTGGCTTTAGCGTGGGTTCCAATTCATCGGGTACTCAAAATTTACCTCACATTAGTATAGTATTTCCATGTACGAAATTAGTTTATAAATTAAACTTTGAAAACCCTCTTGTTGAAAATTTCATTGATGATAATAAATTATTATTTACAAAAGCCATTGTTACCACTTTCAGAGCGTTTCTATGGTTATTTTATATGAATTAGATAACATACTGGATAAATGACCGATTGATAATTGGCTTCACAACGCTGTTTATTTAATTAGGTGTGTACTCTTATAGTGATGTAATAAATGATTTCGTTTTATTGATAATTTCATCATTATCGTCCTTATTAGCCTACTTCAGTCCACTGCTTGACACAAGTTTGACGTAGAACATTGATGAGTTGATGATCTACTTATTATAATTACTCCGCCATGATGATGACGATAATTCAGACAATAAAATTGATAAAACAATAAGTACCTATTTTTATTTCCACTAAGAGTGGCTAGGTACGTGACAAATACATAAATGTATAAAAATATACATTCTTCTGGAAGTATGGCATTGTATTCCGCATACAGTAATCAAATTGTTTCCTGTATATCTGTTAATCCATTTATTTTATTTGTCCAAACAATGGCCGATCTTTATATCCTTATTCTGTTGTGCATTGTAACATCGATTGAGATCTGAGGGTATGTTGCATACATTTATTATATATAAATATAGCCTGTCATATGAACGTATATGTATATAGGCATATACGAAAAAAGCAGGTCATTTTTCCAGAGCTCGAAGTACAGAACCTAATAACATAAATTTTGTAAAGGATAAATAAGTTTTCCGTATGACGTACGAACCCACCTATTAGGGTTCTTTGAAATAGATCGGTTGGTAGAGCAAGGCACAATTTGATCGAATTTGAAATAGAATTTCAAGACTGCAATAAAAAGCGGTTTTGCGTTTCAGTTATATGGCAATTAGATGTTCGAGTACAAACAAAACAATTAATCTATCATAAAAGAATTAAAATTTTAAAATAGATTTAATTAAAATTCGAACATGTTAAAGTTCTATTTTTAACACAGTTACGTATGTGTCTGGAGAACCATCTATTCGAGAATTCAATTTCCATTCGAAGAAGTAAAAGAGGCCGAATGTTTAGAACCCGCAAGTGTTCGCAACATGGATTTAAATTTAAGCAGCCAACATTGCATACTAGAGTTACGAATTGTGACATTGTTGTCTAGTAGTCCAACAGTATTTACCGGTAAAGGGTACTTTTTTTACTAAAGAAGATCGTATCGTTATTTATCGCATTAATTATTATTATAATTTATCGTTAAAGTGAGCTAAGGTTAATGTTATAACGCAAAAAAAATTGTAAAGACTAGGTGTATCTCCTCGAAGCGGTAGGCAGATAAGTGGGAGTGTCGTGTTATAGGACACTACGTAAAGACCCGTCCGGGGCTGATCAACGACTTCTGCAGAAGACAAGCTGATTCATGTACTGAGAAGGTTTTATGCGTGATAACAGTTCCGCAGAGAAGTATATTGTAATCCGGTGAAACCCTTTTATTTTTTTACGACAGGTTTAAAGTGTTCAATAATAAAATATGTCGTTAAATTAGCAGACGTAAATGATCTATAAACCACTAGTCATATGGTGATAAAAAATCCATAACTGACAATCATGTTTGCCACGGATTCTTAAACTTCATGTCACTTAAGGAACATCGTGGGAAACAAGTTTGTTTTGTCACAATGGTTCCTTTTACCGCTATAGTGATCAGATGTTATCACTGTAACACAAATCAATCCTTATAAAATGCTTGGCACGCTACTCCGCAAACGAAACGCCTAATTCAATCTTCCACTAGAGCGACGACTTAAAGTGTATTCTAGCACTTAAGCGTATATCCAATTCATTATTATAATTCCTAATTAATTAAAGCGTCTAGGTTGCAGCCTTTATCGTCGTTGCCTTTGTTAAGCCTGAATTTAATCTAGCGCGGATACGTAACGTAAGCTTTGGGTTCGAATTCAAAGGAATATGATTTTCGGAAACTGGCTGAGGTTGTATCAGTCTTGAGTCTAAAAACCGCATAACAATTTCTTATAAATTGTGCAATTGTAATATTAGACATTATTATTATTACATCATCACACCAGGTAATACGAGGTAGGCAGAGACCACCAAGCTAACTTTGTTACCACAAAGAGTTTTTTATAGCTTATTAACTTCTGATCCTTGAAATTGTACATCTCTATCCCTAATATTAGATTTTCATTTGTTCTACACAAAGGTTTCCCTGTACGAGGTCGTTTCTCTACCAATGAGGTCACTCTTTGTTCACTCGGCAAATATAGACTTTCATCGATATATTTATCTAAACGGTTTAGAAATAAAGTATATAAATGTGGACATTTCATTATGAATACACACAAAATTTAAAAGTAACATCACACCTGTATTTCCTCGAATTGGTAGGCACAGGAGGGCAATAGTAAATCTTTTCACTTGCTACGTTATAAATCTTGGAATAAGGGGTGAGACGATTGCCGTACACCAGACGAATAAATTGAAATATCGTAATAATATTTAAATTTATCGTTAATAATAACAGTTTGGCCCGAGAGCGACCAAGCTCTAGAAAGTTCGTCGTCAGTGGCAACACGACGGCTGCGTCTCATATAAAAGTTCCCACGTTACAAGTTTAAAGTCAGTTGCGTCTTTGTATTCGTCGCTAAATGCAAACCAATTAAGAAATAATAGTCACTTCAGGCACACGTAGCGTAGGACGCCTCCAGCTAGGTGGAGTGACGATATATGCAAAGTGGCTGGGGGCGGTTGGATGCGACGAGCTGAAGATTGTGCTCAGTGGCGTATTATTGGAGAGGCCTATGTCCAGCAGTGGGCGAGCGTGGGCTGATGATGATGATATTTAAGAGTCACTTTAACGATATTGAAATTACTCCGATTGCATATGAATTAATTATTCGCAGTTCAATGTGTTTAGCGAATCCTTTGAAAATATATGTACCTACATATCGCTTTCATCGAGTCAGAAATGTATAAACTTGCTCATGGGCCCTAAGGGCTCAAAGTAGTTGTCTGTATTCGTTATGCAAATTAATTCTTTAGTGTAGTTAACGACATCAATCGTTTTGGTCAAAAACTCGCCCTTTTTAAAACTAGAGATATCGTTATTTATCTATGTATAATTCCAAACGCAATTCTACTATATTATTACTTTTCAAACTACCCAATGTTAAATGTTATATTTAATTCTTTTTCGCCTGCTTAGTAATTCCATCATTACAGACAGTACCTGAGTTCAGCCTGCAAAACAAGTAGCCACGATTCCATTCAAGTAACAAAATCATACAACGAAAATCATTATATTGTATTTACTGAAAACTATATTAAGTATTCAAACTATTAAGCATTCTAAGGCGGCAAGACCAGGGGGAAAAGCGAGGTCATTTGTTATTTTCTTTACTCACTACCTAAATCATGCTGGGCTTAGCGGGCATGTAGGGGTTGATAGCATATCCATCAGGATTACACGCGCTTTCACTGGTATGAATTCACACTCGATTGCATTCTCATATCCTCGCACGTGTAAAAAAATAAATCCATAGCCGGTTCCACTTTTCACCAACAGTACCTATTTACTGTAAGACACAATGGATGCTATAATTAAATACACCGCAGATTAAAAAGGAGAAATTTTTATTGCAAATTTAAATAATATTTTTCGTTATCATGTATAAAATAATCAAGGCTTACTTAATCAAGGCTGTACTTTGTTACCGTTATCATTCGTTCGTTTTAACCGTCCCTTAAGGGGTGGTAAAGCGGAAAAAAAATCTCTTCCAACATCACTTGCTCAGATGTGTCAGAAGAGCATCTATAACGATTTTAATCAATGCAGAGGAGGCAAAAGAAGACTGCCAAGACCATAGCAAGTATAAATCCCTGATCTCTGCCTACCCCTATGGACAATAGGCATGGCAACGTTTATGTGCGTTCTTCCTCAGATCTAAGGCACTCCATTCAAGCTGTTCGCGCGTGGGTTGGCGAAATCACAGGTAAGTGGTAAAAGAGAAAAGTCGGAAGCTGTTGAGACGTCCTTATACCGTAAACGAGAAGCCTTTACGTGTCGGCTATTGCTTTCCAGCCCGTAAATTTTATTTCGTAGCCACGGCTTTTTTTCTCTTAAGAACGTAAAAAATAATATGAATCGTTTGGAATAATGAATATAATACTTCCATTAAACATTTACGTTTATAATATAAGGTAAGGTGTTGAATTAGTTTAGTACCTACGAGTACATATTGCATTTACTACGGAGATGTTGTAGATTAAACTACTGAAAAACTTTTAGTGAAATGTAAAATTTTATTCCTTTTAGTCCTCGTTGGTCGAGTGGTAACAAAGGCGACTACCGATCGAGGATCCTAAGTTCGATCCTCGGGTCGAGTATTTGTTTTTCTATCTTGAAATACCAACCAGTATCTCGAGAGTCTGGATGTGTGCCTGGTACATAGCAATAGGGTGCCCACGTATTCCATAGTAAGACGTAAACATAAATGGTGAACCATGGGAAAGAATTAATTATTGAACCAGTCTATTCCACTCCTCTGCCTACCGCGTCGCAGATTACAGGCATGATGTGACGTTAATTACTTTTGTAATTACAGTCTATATAACAGCACGAAAAATTTCATTAATGTATATTCAATATATGTATGTATTTACTCTATATATACGAGTATACTCCTTAATAGCCTAACTTAAGATAGTTTCACGTCACCACAACTCACCAAAAGCCTGTCGCGAAGTCGCTGCGAACGACAGTTCAAGATGAAGGACCTCGAATAAGTTCGAAACTAGTCTTTGGCCACCAAACTATAGCGAGTTAATCCTAGCGCTACGAAGATAAGAAAGGTCGATTGAAATCGTATCAATTAACGAAACGAATCAATTAAACCAACACAAAACATGGTCCCAAATCCTTAAGTTCCCTCGATAGCAGCTCTTATAAATAATCAGACGTATTTCTTGCTACACATGGTCCGAACGTAATCCCCGTATATAACATAACCCAGATCGTTACTTAAGCAAACCCAAGCACGGAACTATCTGATCGATTTGCCTCACTGGATTTTTATGACCGCATAAAACTGTACTGAATAATTTGTTTTTCGAAGTTACTTTTTACATTACGATACAGTTATTCTTTTTGTACATCAAACGCAGTACTTAAGTAAGACAAAACAAATTCGAAGATTTTATATTATACATATATGTATATTTTTTTACATTGGGACCTAAATACAGTAGAAAATGTATGACATCAGCCTATCCACAATTGTGTTCAAGACATCAGGTTTCGCAATCTGTAAAATCAGGGACATTCTTGTATATATTACAGGTACGATAGATAAGTCGATACCGCAAAAATACTCCACTAAATTACTTTCCTTTTATACAAATAGGGATTTCAGTGAACAGTTTTAGTCTCAACGATATATTAGGGTCATAAAAGATGAGGAACGATATGAAAACTATTAATACTGGCGAACCCAAAAACTTCGTATCTCTCATGCCGTTTATTCTGCACATCAACGATATATTATAATTTTAAAGTACCAATTGCCATTAAAATGCATACCTCGTATTGGTTGATAGCAATAAATGAATGAATAGAATGAGCCGATGCTCATTCTAGTGGAATTCAACCCCATACAAACGCAGATAATATATTGACGATATAAATGAGTTCCGAAGCCGCATGCTTACCATAAGCAAAGAACAAATCAATATAACCAATGACATGTAGTTCGCAAGTTATTCATAAGAAATATTAGTATGTGTAGGTTGACCAAAAGTAAAAAGCCAGGCATTCGAAAATACTTACTGCATTGCAGAGCAACTGGTAATAGATTTCAAGGCGCAAGTGAACGCCTAACGCATCTTAAAGTAAGGAGACTGTAATCCATACAAGCGTCTTACGAATGGTAACAGTATTAAGCATTATTAAGGGGCAAGTACTCTTAACAGTCCTACAGATTTGGTAGTCCTATTAGATTAGTAGATTTGGTAGCTGACCATTCGCATTGACAAATAAATTAAGTAATTACCTTGATCTATGTACATAACTGACATATGAAGTAGGTACTTAAAGGATTGAACTTTTCTTTAATTCTATCTACTAGGACATTGTAGGCAGTCCTAGCTAGGGGCTTTGGTGGTCTATTCTAGTCTCACTAGAGCTGGCGGAACAAAAACGCAACATGTTCGTCCTGTTGTTGTGTACACAACGATGATAGTAACTGGTTGTCATCTGGTAGTTCTGTTTATGATTATGATTATAATTATCGGGAGCAGTAAAAATTTAATCTGGACCTGTTAGCGAATTTTGCACTGATAAAACTAGTCTCTAGAAGCCAAAAACAAACGATGTAATAACATGAATTACAATTAGCATTAAATACTCGGTCTGAAATTTTTCTTTTCCATGTCAAATAATTATTTTTACTCTGCCTCTGTTGTTTGTGAATAATATAAAAGAAATACTGTACTCATTATTTACCGTTTAGTAAAAACAGGTATAAAGGCTATCATTTTGTGTTAGCCTATTTGATACCAGTGTAGATAAGACAGTAGGTTGTTTTCTGTTAGATTATTTTATATTTATGTACCGTTATTGTTGGGTACGTAATACGATCTTGTGTTACGAACGGCCTGTCAAAGTCGATAGTGCTGCCATCTAGGCGACAGTGCTGCCACCTATTCAATAACAATGGAGTTATTGCTTACAATAAGAAACATGCAAGTAGTAACATTAGCTTTATTAACTAAGAGTTACGTTTAGATTGTTATATAGACAAACTCTATCCCTGGTAACATGAAGATAAGAGATACAAATAAGTTACTGTCATGAGCACGCATATATGTATGTAGATACTTAATTGTAATTGTAATTGTTGTCAGTTAGAGAACTGACAACAATTAAAGTACATTATAGTATTGATCCGTATTTTTTGTTTCACAGATATTTTTCCTTACGTCACGACAAATGTTATTGTACAAGTAGACAATCCTGATTATTTTTATCAGATAAACGATTGACAAACAGCTTTGCGGTTCGTACAATGACGTCACAAATTATGCATGAACACATCTGTATTATCATTTCACATTATGCAAATTTGTATTCGAATTTGCAAATCAGCTCTCGACCGACAGGAATTTGATGACGGAGTTTAATATCAAACCGATAATTTTGTTTCTGTTCACGACTGCACCGCCATATTTATAAATTGGTTTACTTTTCATAAGCCACAGGATCGTAATTTATGGTTTTATCCTTTCATTTTTGTGGTCTTTGTGGCCACAATTATTATTATTTTGTTAAGTAATGTAAGTGGTGTAATTGTTTTAATTAACAATAAATATATAAACATTAAGACATAGTGTATTGTTTCAGACCAATTCTGTAGGGGTGTACTTACATCTTGATGTTCATTATAAATAATGCCTTTAACGAACCTTGATAAATCAGGACTGGGCTGCAAGTTTAGTAGTAACTTTGAAGCTCAAAGCGTCGCAAATATTGTGGTAAATTATTGGCATATATGGTTATTATACACAAATATGCCGCCATTGTTACGATATTACGTGACTTTAATCAGTGATTTAATTTGGTACACGCCTGTTCTACGACTAGGCTGAGGTTTGACTAATGATAGAGAAAAAGAATTATTACATAAAACAATATTAAAACGCTGCTCATGGCCTAATTTTTTTGTTAACAATTTTATTTTTGCAAATGTCATAATATAACATTTTTGTTTATTAATATTGTATTGTCACCCCAGGGTGTTATTGTTACGTAGTGAGCAGTGAGTTTTCTGTAGCAGACTCCTACGCATAGAAACCTGACGTATTTTAACGATCATCACTCTCTTTATACACGTAGACGGGTCCAGAAAAATCTGACTCCCTTTCAGCCAATACCTGAGAACCATTTTAATAAGATATATAGTTTAAGTTTAAGCTAATATTTTGAAAAAGAACATAAGGAGTCCGGCAGTAATACGCGGTTCTGCTATAGCCGTAGCAGTATTTCAGCAGTAATACGCAATCATGGCAGCTGCAGTAAATAGTATTTTCATTAAAATAGTTTCTCTTTCCTTCCAGTTTTTCAGTTCCTTATAACAGTTTCATCGAACAATATTGCCACTTCAATTAACGAGATCGCACGATCGCAGAACTATAGCTAGATTCCGCTACACTTGAAAATATAAAAACAAAACTTATGTTTTCTTATATTTTCTTCTGAGCTACGAGAGCGGAGCCGTTTTGAAGGATCTCTCGTGCACGAAAACGGTTAAAATGTTAGCAACATGACAAAACCCCATAAGATAACACCGTAATACATTTACCTCCAGACCATTTTGTGTGAAGATGGTGCGGTATTAATCAAAATGGCGTCAAAAATTCCTCTGTATCTGCTCGAATTGTTGACCCACTCAAAGACATCGCCTTTTACAAGTGACAGTTTCAAGTTCAGAGTTAGAGTTGAGCCACGCTAGAGCGATCGAGTTCAAAAGTAAGGCATTCCTCCCGAACTTGGTTTTGTAATACAAAGAATGTTTGTGGTTTTTAAAAGTCATGCTTGTAACATGACATGTTCTAGTTTGACGTTTATGTGATATTTTAGTTATATTTAGTTCATTTACATAAGTTTAATTATCTCTATAGTCTGTTAAATATTGTACTTGTAATGTTATTCGCAATGGCCCGACTAGTTTCGAACCTGTACTAGGTCTACCCATCATGAGCTCCCACCGTTTGCAGCGAGGTCGCGCCGGAGACATAGATATATGTATAAGATATGTATAAGGAAATGTGTGTGCTAAGTGTACACACAGTTCTTTCAGTTAAGTGTACATGTGTGTACTAAGGAACCATTTAATAATAAAATACTTGTAATGTCATTAATTAGATATCAAAATCTACACTCACTACCAAACACCGTTAGTTTTCTTGCGAAGCTCGTCATCTTGATCCATATTAATATTTTCTTCTAGAAAGTTATAAACAGCACATGTAAAAAGCTATAGTTCCGTACCCATAAGTGACAGAACACAGGAAATTACCAAAATCCTGCTGAAAGGACCGAAAAAACTAGGCACCATATCGATTTTGCAATAACTTTGATAGTTCCAGCGATAGTCATTTTTTATTATTTCAGCGCTGATGGTTTTATAATGGCACTCACATCCGGTCGAGGAGTTGATAAAAAGAATAATGATGCAAAAATGGATTTTTTATTATTCCCTTGTTTCGCTTTGGGTTAGAAAATCACTGAAATGATAACTGCAATCCGTTCATATTGTATCATCACAGGTTTAGGGGTGGCTTAGGTTTTATCCACCAGGATATAGAGCGAGGGTGGCCTAGAGCTGAGTCTATTGTAATATAGAGCGGAATAATTAAGACACTAGTTATTAGAACAATTTCTCCAAAAGTTAATCGCGCTGAAAGTTGCTTAAATAATAAATTTATATTATAGACGACAGTTAGTTATTGACGACGCGTCACGTGCGCATTTTAAAATACGGTCTAATTCACCACCTGATACTGACTAGGTATAACGATATAAAGCCTTAATTTCATCTAGCGCCTTTTTTCAAAGTAGCGTAGGAATGCCTTATGTACACACGTCATGCGTACATACATACACAGTTACACACATATGAATGTACATATTCATATGTATTGTATTTATATGTATTAATATATAAATGTTATACATAACATATAGACATAGAGACCACTAATTGACCTGCAAACCGAAGCTCCAAAATTAAAGTTTTAGTTTGGACTATATTCTACGCTAAACTCTACGCTATCGGCAAGTTGATTTTGGCTAGAAAAATACAAGAATAAACAACATAAAGAAAAGCTTGAGGCAGTAATGAAAGGTTAAGATAGAATTTTACAGTGATTGCTACCGCGATTGATCGGGAGGTACTGGGTTCTATCCCGGACTCAGGTACTGTCGGGTTTTTGTAAGTTGAAATTCTTATTAGTAGCTCGGAGACCGGATCTTTGCATGGTGCATGGCAATAAGGACACCAACAATTTTATTACGGAACGTATAACGTAGCTGGTGACTAACTGGTAACCGGTAACTGGTTGTACTACACTCCTCTGCTTACCTCTTCAGTAAATACATGCGTGATGTTACGTGTACGTGATATATTTATAATTAGGTATGAGCACCGCTGAGAACTACCACACCCCATCTTACTAGAAAAAAAAACAAAAGACCTAATTCTAGCATAGATGTCGCCACAATCGAATACAGTACATATTTACTTAAACCCCATGTTGCGTAAAATAAGACGGAGTTAACCCAATTGATAGCAAACATTGAGAAGAAATCTCTTTTCTGTCTCTGGAGTCGTAAAGAACAGACCCAAGTCTTATATATTCTCCATACTTTCGTTTACTTCATAACGTGAAGAAGCTAAAGTATATACATATGTATTTATTATTTCATAGCTTAATAACGACTCGACTAATGGAAAACCATTCCAAGAAAATTATAAAAGATTTTACTACGCGACCATTTGTCGCTACAATGTTGAACTTTGCAACAGTATAAAAACTGTACGTTGGAAAATAACCTCGAAAATAAAAGCCTTGCGCTGCCACGATAGGGGAAGTTTAAAATAACAATATGTGGAAAGCAAACACGTGCTGATGCAAAGTTGCTTCGCATTTTATTGAAAATATTTATTTTGGTTACGCTAGAAGTATGTATTAGGTACGTACGCACTTTTACAAAATACATATCGAGCTGGATGGTAAAAAATAATTTTACCAAAAGAACGCTTAATAATCAGTGACGTAATCGAAAATGGAATTATAAAATAAATAACAACTTTAAAACTTATTAAGAAAAATCTAAGGTGCGTCTGCCAACCTGCCCTTGGCCAGCATGGCAGATTATGCCTCTCAATATGAGAGGAGACCTATTCCAAAAGTGGAATGATAAATGGGTCGATTTAAAAAAATAAAAATTATATTTACGGGAGATTTCTCTACAGCCAACATCTAATATTGTATAGGCTTAAACCTTAGGTCATAAGCCCCTTCATTCAGAGTATCCTAAGTCCTGAACTAACGATTATATCTTCCAGGTAACAATTGGGTCAGAATCTTCGGGCGCGGTCGGTACTGGGGTAGCTTGGAGGGCTGATGGCTGGTGGTAAATGTCTATGAGAGTTGCCATACTTATACAGGTATTTGTTAAATATCGTGGCAGGGTTGGCTTAAGGTAGTTTTAGCTTTTATACAGACGGTTAAGCCATCGACTCGATTCGAAGCGATCACATTTAACAACGAAAAGTTCTTGTCTCTAACGGCAATAATTACAAAACAATAATATTATTTTACTGAACCATTTTAATTAAATAGCGATCTTATTTAAGTTACACAACAAATAATTAATTAAAATGTATGTATCTTAGAATAATATATTATATTTTACGAAAAAAAATTCATTACCTTCGAAATATGCTACTGGCGTGAAATTATATTTTTGTAGGCGCAAATCTCTCACTGTCATGTTAAAAGCTTTTTCAACTTCAAATACGCAACAATGAATAGCAAGTAATAAAATATTTATAAGCAATGAGGAGGTATTTTAAAAATAGTGTGAAATGGGATTTTATTTTTTAATGCTCTGATCAGTTATTGAAAACAAAATCAAAACAGTAAACAATACGATAACATACTTTACGGTATCCCGAATACTCCATAAGAAAAATTACGTGAGAATTTTCCACGTGTCACTGATAATATTTAATATATTGACATCATAAGAGGATGGGCCTGAAAATAAATTATGAAAGATACTCACATCACATCCTGTTTTCGGCCGTCAATTTTAATGGCTTCCTGTTCACGTTAAATAGGTAAAAAACGGCTCGAAAATATAATATACTAACACAACCCGAAATATTAACCGAATATATTAGAATTTTTGAAACTACAATTTTCTAATTTCACTTCGAATACAAGAAAAAGTGCAATTAAAATAAAAACGAGCGCAAAGTACTCATTAAATTTCGAAAAAATAATTCTTTTTTGTAAGTCCTAGGACTTTTTTCTTCAAAATAAAAAAGAAAAACGACGTACAGTTTAGAATGAACCTTTAATAGAACGTTGTTC
>DWME01001963.1:0-22519 GCA_018244795.1 Parelbella ahira ahira
ACCAGGCATGCTAAAATTACATATGGTACTACTACCTATGCTTCTAAATAACCGGCTTCCCATATTTTTCCCCAATTGAAACCATAAACCGGTAAGCGGTTGACTTTTATATTGAAACGTATCTTTTCAGGTAAGCAACAAATGAAAACGCCCATTCGGCAACTGCGAGCTCGGCCGTATTAGGGCCGGCGTGCTTTAATACATAGGCGGCAGCGGAAGGTAAAAATATAAAACGTTTTCATCCTGCCAGGTGCCTTACGGGGTGGTCAGAGAGCATAGCAACGAAGAAATATCATATAATATATTGAATAGAACTAATTTTTAACGCATGGAACGAAAAGAAAGATTTACTACAAGACCTAAGGTTTCACCCACATCAATTGGGTTCTTAATCCTTACTTTGGGATCAGACCGTGTGTTATATCCCAAGATATTATTGTCATTTGACCGTACTTTGAAATATCATCGTCATCAGCCCGTCATCGTTCACTGCTGGACATACGCCTCTCCAACAGCACGCAACTGAACTTTAAAATACAATATTATTATCATGACTGTCTAAAGTCTACCGATTGTTCCCCGGCCGGCCCCCGGCGGTCTCTCGTTACAAGCGAGTCGCGGCGGTTTTAATTAACAACCAACCGGACCTTTTTTGTTAAGCCTCCATCTTGTTGTGTATTTTGCTTATAAATGTTTTCAGTTAGCTTGTTGGAATTCTGTTTTGCGATTTCGTCTCTAGAAATGATTTTGCGTTTTTGACATGGCATTGAAATAGATATGTATGAAGTTTTGGATATTCGCTTAGGTTTTTGTTTGAAATTAAGTTTATATGTAGTTAGGTATATAAATTGTACACTATATGTACTTTATATTTTATAGTAATAATTCACATATAATACTTTCTGTGAAGGAACACAGAAAGGTTATTCTTCCATTTAAGAAAACCCCTGAAAGGAGGGCCTTTGATTTAGAATTGAGAGACGAACTGTTAAAACCTTAGTTACACGAGAGATATGAAACAGTAACTGCAACGAAATGTAAAGCTCATCTTTGCAGAGATCTTGATGATCCCTATGAAGGTTCGAGTCAAGATGTTCCCAAAATATGCAGACATGCAGTGTTTGCCTAGCAAAAAACGTCGTATGACAACAACCTTTTGCAAGGGCTACATAAATTGCAGAAAGCATGTTATTTCGATTTGCAATTATTATAGTATAATGTAGTTATTTCTAAAACCATTTATACAATTTCATAATGAGAAAACTAGGACTGTTAATTAAAGTCATTTTGTGTCATAAATAAAGTTGATTCAATAAATATTGACGTTTTAAGATTGCCAGTTTGAAAAAATGGACGTTACCAAAACCCGAAGTGATTAATACTGCAACACCTTTCATACTCGTACTATTTATATTTCAATAATTACATTTAGCGCTTTTTGAACAGAGGTAGGTACGGACTGTTCATATCACAAAAGAAAGTTTTGTAACGTGGCGAAATTAACGAGCATACATTTTCGTAAACCGCCCACATCTATCGCCTGTTTTAATTAAAATTTTATCAAAAAACCTGTACGTTCGGAGCGTCGCAACTTTCCACGTCGAACTCACTCGTATTAGCCGGCGCGGCAACTACTGTCTAGTTTTACATTTTTATATCTTTGGGAATGCGAATATTGTGTACGTGGACTACAAACTTTTTAACTGAATATAATGTTGTGCAAATTGAAAGTTTTTTTTGTATGGGCGTATCGTTGGTTATTTTAAGAACTGATATTATTTTATGTTTTATTAATCGTAGACTGTTTTTCACTCGATCACTTTACACACAATTGGAAATTTACACACATGTGGGATATACGAGTCGCTCTTTTGTGAATAGAGTGTAATGTCACAAAAACGCTATTTTTCAGAAAACATTTCAGAAAGACTGAATTCATAGTTATTCTATGACTCTTATAATAGTTATACATATCATAGAATAGTCTATAATTGATATAATACTATAAAAGTTACAAAATAATTATGATTTCAAACACTGAACCGTTTCCTGAAAGAATGACATATGACACTAGTCACAAATGAGCGATATAAGTACATACGTATTTAGTATAGTACATTTGTCAACACAAAACCCGCATGACACATGTGTCGTCATGTATCATAATTAGAACAGATCGGAGTGAATATTGCCTTACATATTTAGGTCGCAACTCAAATATTAGCACGCGGAGGGAGAGAGAGTGAAGCTTCTACGAAAACAACGTCGATGCCGCCGCGAGGCAGAAAACATGTTTTTACAACGTATATGTATGTGTAATAACCAAATTCGCCTTAGGTTTTTAAATGTATATTGTTTACAGAAAATAGGGCAACTATAAGGGACCTGGGGTAACAATATAATAATAATACTTGAGCTTGATATATGTATGTAACATATACGAGTACATACATGTAAATTATAAAGTACAGTTTCAATTAAATAATTAGTGGTTCTGAGATAATACAAAAAAATTGGTTTTTTTTTTCGATCGGTGCTAGTATTATTGTTCATGATGACAATAGATTAGTTGATTGCAATTTAAAATGATAAGAGTGTAGTTTGTCATTCAGATCTTATCATACAGGATTGCTATTGTATGTAGAGTGGCGACAGGGCAGGCGGCAGGCAAAAGTGGCCGACGAAACGATGACAATGACGACGATTTTAGCGATTTTTTATTTTGTTTACAAATTCTGTTTGATAAATTTGTTTGTAACTTCAACTTATTTGTAACTTATTTGTATTGTCTATTTAACTTTGTTTGTAACTTCAAAATATAAAAATAGAGGTGCCTAATACTTTTGCTCGCGACTGTAGTAGCCGCGCATACATACATTTCGTTACGTGACGATTTCTACTAAATTGGACTGCCCGTAAGCCGCGTTAAGGACCTTCGTTCCAATAAAAAATTACTAATACCTATGTAATTAATAAAGAAATTACAAAATAATAATTAATAATTTGCATATTTTACATCATGTTACTTGTGGTTGTGAAACGGTAAACACGAAAAATAAAACGTGTCGACCTCTACGAACGTACGAGCGGCCGAATGATGGATGAATGTTGAATCGTTCACTGATTCCATTCAACTCGAGTCGATTTGTCTCGTTCAGTCCAAGACAAGTAATCTTTATAATGATGTTAGGGTTTGCAGCTGACTTTGTTATGAACAAATGCGCAATATTAAATTCATCACCATCAGCCTATCTCAGTCCACTGCTGGGCATAGCCCCCCCCCCCCCATATTAAATTATTTTTAATTTATTAATCTCTACACATGTATATTTCCATTCTCTGTTATAGTTGAACTTTTTTTTACAAAGATCCCTTTTCTCAATGAAAAGGATTAATTATCCTTACCATTGCATGTAATGATATTTAAAACTTGAACTAACATTATACAGTAATATTTATTTATTTATTATTATTACAAACATTACAGAACATGTCCAATTCGTTTATCAAGCTTATCTAGGTATTCTCCTGCCGTGCTGCGAAAAACAGCAAGAGATGTGTAAAAAACATCTATTTCAGGTTTCCAAGCCACTAAGCCGTTGAGCAAAGTTAACGCCTTAACCAGTGGGGACTCCTTTACTAAAATAAGTCTACACCCTGGTACGGCGAACAGCTTACGTCGTCGAGACCAGATATATTTATCTGGGACGTTCAATGCTATCAGTTCTAGTACTGATGGATTACACAATTTACCCCTTATCAATTGCACAAAGTAATCTAACAAGGCAGTATGCCGACGCCATTCCAGCGTGTTATATCCTACCATGCCTAATAAAAAATATGTATATATGTTTTAATCAATCTGAGGAAATTATACTACTCTGGTGTAGACATGCAATCCATTTCATCGTCCACGCAGTCGGTTCCAACCAAACGACTCAATACGACCGTCATATCTTCAGTCGTCAAATAGAAGCTTGATAACGACTTTTCTGATTTAATTTTGGCAACAGTATTTTCGACACTAATTTTTCACCCAGCAGGCTGTTTGTAGAAAAAATATTGCCCTCAAGACCTAAATAACATTTACGCATTTAACTTACAATTAATATGCAAACTAGCGAAATATTTGTTTTTTCTTTTGCTTATCGCCATGTGACTTATGGCTTAACTAGATGCAATAATTTTCCAATTTCCAACCTCAAGATAACGATCAGATTTCGAACTAAGATAACGCTTGATCCCTTATTCATATTCGTTCACTCGTGTTTAAGCTATTGTATTTTTTGTCTCTGTCGATGTTAGGATAATAAACATAAGAAAAAACGGTAGTTTAGGATAAATGGCACGACTTTCATGCTCACTCACAGCGTTTAAGCTGGTGTGTTTTCATAATGTTTTAAGGGGTGTGAAATTATCCACCTTGTACTATGATTTTACCCCTCCTTATTGTGACAGGAATCCTTTGTCCAACAATGGATAGATGATGCTGATGATGACAAAGAAATAGTATAAAAAAACCAATCATTTATTGGCTATTTCCAACCGAGCGCTTATGAATAAGGGAACACGTCATTAAGTCATGATACTCTTAGTACTGTCAGCAGCAAAAGTCGTTTTGTTTAATATAATATATATGTTTTATATTTTTACAATGTATTTGTATTCTATATAATTATGTTTTATTAGCTTACCTTTAAAAATTTTGGTGTTTTGTATTGATTGTATATACTCCAATCCATTGTGTAAGAACATTTAATTTCTTTTAAACTCCACTGTTAAAAACTTTTCATTTTTTAAATATAACGTTCATTCAATGTAGCTGGTGAAACGTGGGCGTATACTACACTCCTTTGCCCACCCTTTCGAGGATTACAGGCGTGAAGTTACGTTTTTTTATAACATGCATATTGTAATAGAGCATCTGAGGAAAACATGCAAATTGATTAAAACCTTTTTGCCTGAATCCTTAATTATATTTTGCATGATATTTTATTTAATGTGGCGAAAGGTTAATAAAACATGAATATAAAAATCATTTTTACTGTATTTTATATTATACCAGCTGTGACCGCGACTTCGTGCGCGTAGATTTCGAAAGTCTTGAAAAAATAAACTGACACATTTTTTTATTTGTTACCCGATTTAAATGAAAAGAACACTAAATGTTAAGTGAAGCCCATCACAATATTATCCTAAAAACTCCATTCAAATCGGATAAGCTGTTTCTGAGATTAGCGTGCACAAACATACAGACAAACAGACAAAATGAAAAAACATTGTTTTGGGTTCTCTTGCGTATATAAGGGCACCCCATTATGAATTTTTAAGTATATTTGCCATATACAGACAGCGATCAGTTAAAGTTTTATTATATGTAGGTATAGGTGCGTCTACATGAAACAAGTACATATTTACTTTAATACAATCTATCAAACAATAACTTAGCTGTCGGCAGCGACACCTACGCATAACAAATTTGCATTCTCATGCCGATATTACATATTAAGAACTCTTCAATCCCATTTATTATAAAATAGTATACAGTAATATGCTTTTGAACATTGCTTATTAAAACACAATTTAAAGAAACGAAATATGTAGTAATAATGTAGGTACTTCATTTCATTTGTATTTTATTCGCTGCTTGTACGACACCGTAGGTACATATGTAGGACATATATGGTGAAGTGCGCACGCGGTAATCATCTCGTATTGGTTCTCACGGCGTCCACACATATATGTATGTGTGTATAATGTACGTATGTACATATTTGTGTACATGTATAGCGACTGACGGTGACCATACTCGTGTTCGGCATGCTCGTGTTATGGTGTCCACCTGCGTCCATTATTATTTTCGGCAAAATACGTAATATCTCCTGGTTTTTATTAAATCGTTGCTGATAAAGCTCTGTACAGGATAGGTTGACATTGTTTGTTAAGTAGTTGTCTAGTAGTTGTTGTTGTTTAGTATTGTCTGTGCAATCTATGTATTTATAAAAAAATTTGCAACCCATACTGCTATATACTGTCACTGGAATAGATGTCCATGGTCGTTATTTCAGCTACATATGTACATGTAGTGCTGACTGAAGCACCGTCGAATCTCTGCTGAATATTTAACTTTTGTCCGCTGGATCGCACCCAGCTTGTCGAAATATTCACGTGTATATATATATACATAACTACGCACACGTTTATATGTATATATGTATGTGTACATGTATGATACTTTCCTATCAAAAGTTGAATTATATTGACAAGGTAGAAAGGTAGATAATATGATATTGTAGACTTGCGGCACTTTTAGTGTAATAGTACATCTAATAATCCCGGCCATAATATCGACAAACCACCAGCTGTACAAATTTATATATACATAGTACGTACATAGGTTTAAATACCGGTATACCATGCGCGCGAGACAAGTCTGGTACGATTATCAAGATCACAATCTCTTCTCATACAGCTCGCGGCACTCACAAGGACTTCATTAAACGTCTCCGCGGTTTGGTAATTTTGTAACTGGATAATATCACCTCGTCTTGATAAACTATAGGTTAATTAAAATCTACTGGTTAAACATCAGATCGTATCTACGAAGTTCGATAGATGTGATCAGTTAGTATCTCAGATATAGATGAAATATCCTTTCTTTGTTGTGGGTTACCGAATATCTATGTTAATGCTCCTGCTGTATAAGCGATTTACTACATACAATAAAAGAATAGTCTTAATCAGTTCACGGTAAAAGACACCGTGTAGAACATACGCAAAAATGTCGTTGGATTGTCTAATTTGAGCGTAACATCATGCCGCTAATCCCTGAAGAGGCCTATTTCGATCCGTAATGATAGTGTTTTCACTTCAAATTTATACCCTAACACTATAAATAAACTGTTTCATAAAAAAATATCAAAATAGATTCGTTGCAAAATATTCACACAACATATACGAAAAGGTGTGTGAAGTCTGCCAACCCGCACTTGGCCAGCGGGGCAGACTATGGCCTTAACCCCCTCTCTGTGAGAGGAGACCCATATTCCGACAGTGGAATAACAAATAAATATAATATTACAATTGTTTTTATTATTGTACACGAAAAAAAATTGCATAACAATTGAAATTATCTGTTTTAATATCGAAGAAAAGAGTGTCAATAGCTCGATACGTCAGAAAACTGTAATGACAGACACGTCACAAAAAATATTCGAAATGTTATTAATAAAGTTGATTATTTCTAAATATATGAATATTGTTTTATTTTTATTTATAACATAAGAGTCCCTTTATATATATCGGTAGGTATTAGTAGGAAACTTGAAGGTTTTTTGTTTTATTCTATATAAACGTTAAGGTGACAGTCCTGTAGGACTCTCCCCTAGTTATATTTATTACTTTTTTAAATAAATAAGAATGGTGTAGATGGATAAAACTTCCGAAGAGACGGTAACTCTGTCCGAGAATTGATATAATTTATATTAAATCTTCCTGAAACTAATTCTTGAAACATCTTATCGTCAATATACACTCTACGTAATATGCCACATGTGCGTAAAGTTCCGTGTACGAGTGCTGGCTGGCAACACTTTAGCCGAACTCGTATTTGTACGAGTGTTTTGTAACAAATTTCAAGCGTCGAGTATTTTCCAACACTTCTCCCTCTAATTTACACGTACGAGGAGCGTGTCACGTTTTGCATATAAGCGCTCTGTAGGGTGTAATTTTCCGTCTCACCGCCCCCCTTCAATCTTAACCGTTTCGGTATAAGAGTATTAATTTTGTAAGTTATGAGTTTCGTATTTATGTTTTATTTGAGACTAAAATCGTATAATGTTTATATGCGTTAATATGCAATGATTTTATAGAGACGTTTTCATCCAGAAGTTTCCTAAGGTATTCCACGCTTTAGTAAAATGTAAATATATTCTACATTTCGGTTCGTGTAATTTTATTATATGATAAAATAGTGAATGCAATAGCATAATTTGAAATCTTAGTTATGTAGTTACATCGTTATGTAGTTATATAGTTATGTGGTTATATAGTTATATAGTTGTGTGGTTATATAGTTATGTAGTAATTATTGTTATGTCGTTATATAGTTACGTGATTATATAGTTATGTAGTAAATATAGATATGTAACTATATAGTTTCCTATGTATACATACCACCCAGTCAACATTATAAGTTCAAGACCTTAAGATGCAATGTAATTATATTCTACATTTTCATCGATAATAATTTTAAAAGCGATGTAACCACAAACAAAATGAATGTGATAAAACTAATTAAAATCCTAGTGTACAGCTAGTATCTATGTAGTTACATACATCGAGACAACTTGATAAGTGCAAGACGTCTTAGGAAAACGATAAATTACACACATAGTAGGCCAGCTAATCGTAAGCGCGGGCGCTCAACTTATTTTATTGAGCTATTATCTTGTTTATCGTTGTCCATTTGCAGTCTGCTTAAACACAGCCTTTTCTCAGACGGAGGGAGAGCAAACTAACAGTACCTTGTTGGTTATAGGGTAGGTTTTAATAATTACATGTTTTAAGTTGTGTTATTAGCAATCATAGTCGAAGGGGAGATTTACATAATTGTATTTTTTGTCATGTGCAATCTATATATGAATACGGGAAAAAAAACTGCAGTGCTTTTTACGAAAATTTCGCGGACAGAGGAGCATGAAATTTGGCACACTTATAGTTTATATAGAGTAGAAGTGCAGAATGCTAAGATGTATCTGTAATATGTATAATAAATACCTTAAATTGAATTAAATAAACCATTTATTATTTACGTTCCCATTGTCAATGTCAGACATGAGACGGATTGTTGTCAATAAGTAGCGCAGAGGAAAGATATATTATGTAAGCGTAGTCTTTGACGTTAGAACCTAGACAACGCTCAAACTGATTTTTTTATGATTTACGATCGAATTTCGCTCGCTGCTGGCCACTAGTTACAATCAACAGTTGTACAATATGTTAATTGGACAATAGCAAAAACAGTAACTGTCGGATTTCATTGTATTCTCCCAAACGCTGTCCTATTAAAAATCCAATGAACATTTCAGGCATTTTTTATCTTGAAAGAAAAATTTGAAAACAACAAAGCTGTTTGCCTTTTTGTTAGTTGAAATGGCCGTGCGAGTTATTTGCGGTGATAATTTTTATCAGAACGAATAAACGAGAAAGTGCTAAGTTTCAAAATTTCAAATTCAAATTCTTTCTTTTCGATTTCTCACCCTCCCAACTCTACAGTTCAAAACGATAGATTTTACTGATAGCGATGGCCAAACAGCATTAAATCCATACAGTGCAAAACGATAATGTGAAAATGTATTAATTATTTAATTGACAATAACATGGCGCATATGGCGTAATAAACGAAACGTGGGAATACTACACACCTACCTCTTCGGGGAATACAGGCGTGATGCTATGTCGCATACCCATAAATAATATTCAACACGGGCACGGTTCGCAGTAGTGACAGGCGACAGACAGGTGGGGAAAAAAAAACCATAGAGCCATATAGAGTAAATATATTCAGCATCGAGACGTTAATAAATACTTATATGAACCTAATTTATATAGCGTATCTTTGTATTTAATCTTGAAATCGATTATTTTATTCGTATTACATCTATTCTTGTAATATAAAAACGTACTATCACGCCTGTAATCCCCGAAGGGATAGCAGCAGAGGGGTCTACTATTTTGTAGCTAAACAATGTCGTTTTCTAAATGAAAAGCATAACTTTCGTATCGTGTATTTCGTTAAAGGACATGTATTACATTGCCTATCGAATTTATTTTACATACGAGTACATACATAAGCACATACACATCGTCTCGCCAAGTTCCTTAAGAGGTAGTCGGTGAATTTATGTCATTTTTATTTGAATTTATTTTTCACAACTTAACACATAACTTAACTCACACAATAAAGCAACAATAACAGCTCTATAATAAAGTTAATTAAAATAAATAAATAAATTATATACATGCTAGACAATAAGTTATTAATATTTCTGCCAGCTTGCTCTGCAACACGGGAAGTGTTGGAAATGATTATCACCACGTTCTTCCATTGCTGCTTCTGGAAAGATACGTAAAACTTATCGCGTCTTGCAGGATTCCGACAATTTAAAATGATGTCTGTCTCTCTTCATATGAACAGCTTAACTTACTACTCAAATTCTTTGTGATGTGCCAGGACATTGTCGCCCTAAGCGCTTCATCCAATGACTGGATGCGATGTGACTTATTGTAGGATATAGTTTTCTGTATACAGGCGCTAATAAATCATGAACTTTTTTAAATCTTACCTCATTTAGCAGAGCCGGGACTGGTAGATCGTCTTCTTCTGGTAGACAGTCTTCTTCAATTGTCAACTTGGTTTCAGACGCCATACCTGATGATCCTTACGTGGGACGACTTGCAGTCTATAGATATGAGTTTCCAATTAACAATGGAACAAATACTTGATTACCCCCGAAGATCCGTCGGAACGCGCTTTTATTTGTGACCGTTCAAAGAGAATCTCCGTCTCTGATAACTTCGCACATGTAGTTAACCGCTCTCTCAGTTCCACAATGAGAGCAATCCAGCTATCCCCAAGCTTATATATCGAACTTTACTTCATTATTATTCGACAGATCGTCCGTTACATTTAACAGGCCGACGAATGTGAGCTGACGTGTCTTCATTTAGGTCGGTCGGGTGACGTCGTTTTAATAGCTGAACGAGCAAATTATTCTAATGTATCATCAGGTGAAAGATGTGTGGGATGCGTGGAGGGGGAAGGGGTTGCTGGGGGAGCATTGCGTTAGCGTTGAACAGTTGGATGGTTCGGTTCGTTGGTGAAATATTCAATATTAATGTGTTTTAACATAACGTTTTAAGATAAATATATTAATAATTTTATATCGGTAAATGTATAGGGACATATAAAAGACTGATTGTAAATTTAAAGAGATGCGAGAATATCCTAAAAAGTCTAAATAAATAGATAAGTATGGATTGGATTAATTTATTGATTCGCTAGATTTATTGTAATATTTTAGGAGCCTCATATAATGGCTTGTTGTAAAGAATTAAATAATAGTTCAAAGGGATATTTGATATAAGCTTTCAAGGTTCATACTAAGTGTCAATAGAATGGGACAAGTATAGATAGCATCGTGTACGCGCTTGCTTCATTAAGATGACCACTAAGTCACCACTCACGATCTCGTACAGGTCCATCTAGTCGGGCCATCCCGAAAAACGTAAGTGAGTTAAGCCGGTATATATATAATCATGTGTATAAATACTCACGAAACATTTAATAGTAAAAAACACCAATGAGATCAATGAGTACATTGATCTCATTGGTCAATACTTACCACTTGTTTCAAAGATATCATCTGTAATAAAATTTATTTTTCGTAGTAAGTTAGCTACTCTCATTGTTTCTCGAATGTACCAAGAAACAAAATATATCCGTACACCTAGCTATTATAGGTCTTGAAAATTTTTCATTTCTCTATCTAATTCAACAAAGAGACACGAAATGTCATATCTGAAATGTTTATTTCACTTACTTTTTTCCTTACTTCCTTTCTTTCCAAAATCCCATTTTATTAACAAAGAATGTAATGCTTAAGTAACGTACCGCTCGCCGGTGAGGTGGGCGCTCGCTCGTAATGAATACACTTCTATTGGCCTTGACATTTTGTTGAAAACCTCTAGAAAGTTTATTGCGAAACGAAATGTTCCAGTAAAAAATGTAATTTCATTCCACTAGGGAATTGATAAAATGTTATCTACGGTTATTGTAATACTCCAATTTACCTAAATGTCAAAAAATTCGACTTAAATTGTTCAATTCGTGGGTATTGAGGCGTTCCCGTTCAAACTCGCCCCTGCTGTTCAACGGGGCGTCTTTTATTCTGATCGCAGTGGTGATTTCGTGACCTGGGTTTTCTAATTCAGTACTATATATAACAGCATGGCTAAACTGTCATTTATTTATGCATATTACCATATTTTATTTACATATATTATGTATAAACAGATACATACATATCGAATGGCTTTGTTGACAAATGTAATTTGTATAGGTAACAATGTTATACTGTATATTACATTTACATACAGATACAATATTCACATAGTAGGTATGCATTTCAGAGTGATATTCAAAAACATATAGACATCGAGTTAGAATAAATATATTTTTTTTTAAAGATAAATGGTAATTAACATAACATCACGCCTCTAATCCCCGAAGGGATAGGCAGATAAGTGTAATAAGTACACTCTCACGTTTCACCAGTTACGTTTTAAGTCCCATGGAATAGGTGGTGAGCCTATTGACATACACCGGGCAGAGATCCAGATTTCGAGTCACTACTAGAAATGTTGAATTAAAAAAATCCAATAGTATCTGACGCGGGATTTAAACCCAGAACCTCCCGATCGGCAGTCGCGCTTGCAACCGCTCGACCAACGAGGCAGTCGTTAATAGGCAGATATTAAATAATAATTAACATTGAGTAAATTTATCAAAACATTAACTTGAATGGAAACAACAATAGCGATGTAGTTTCTCATTACAGGGTTCCCGCAATGCGTCAATTACTATAACATTGAGGCGGAACGCTTTTATTTAATACCTGTAATGAAAGCTTATTATATGTATGTAGTTATACCGAAGCCATAGATTGCCTTTGACGAAGCAACCGACTGATGTTACTTGACTGGACATTGCAGAGATGCAGTACAGATATTTGTGAGTCAATGACTAAACAATAGTCATAATAATAATGAATAATTTTGTCGGTATGAAAAATTCCTAACTGCCGTGATGTTAAACGTTTAAAAAAATAGATTTTTTAACGTTACGTTTACGTCCCATGGAATAGGTGGTAAGTTTATTGCCATACACCAGGCACAAATCCAGACTCCGAGTCACTAGTAAAAATTCTAAATTAGAAAATAGATTTTTTTATAAACAGATTTGAAGTTTGAACCCATTCGGCTGGGTAGAATTTAAGAAATATCCAAAGTTAAGTTAAAAAAATATTTTCTTATAACTTTTGAACAGTTGGAACGGTCTATTTCAAAAACTAATCAGCTCTTAAGTTAATATTGGGTCGAGCGCTACCAATTGTATCCGAAACGAATGATTAACGAACGAGAGATATCGTTGCTGAAAAATTTCTAAAAACTTGGTTTTCAACAGAAAACAGAGAAAGAGATCGCTCCATCCACATTGATATAACATTTTATTTTTATACATCAATTTTATAATATAAATGTTGTATGCGTAAGGTCGTGTGAGAGATGAATGTACCGTTGTTTGAGTCCATCTTCCATAATTTATGTTGTATGTTCAGATTTCAAATCGTTACTGCTCGGAGTGCGCTCCCTCGCGGATCATCTCCCCGTCTGTCGGAAGCGTCATTAAAATTTAAAGCTTTTTCATTATCAGTCGGTGCGACGTCCTCGCTTCGAGGCTCGTGCATATTTCACGCTAAACCAACAGCCGGGCGGGGCCAGAGGTCGGCAATGTGAAACCGTAATATGTACTGTGCTTTACGCGGTATCGCCGATATAAAACTTGAAGCGAATGTTCCAGAATCTACTCGAATTCACTAAAGGATTACTTTTGTCATTTCTCTCTTCAGCGATTACAGGAATCTGTGTTGGTTAAATGTTAAATTTGTCTATACGTTCGCTTCTTTGACAATGATTTCGTCGTTCGCTTGACGCTCAGTTGCGCAGACGCTTATGTAAAACTATTTGTCAGTATATGAATTTGGCCACTATTTCTGTTAATAGTTTAAAATCTATTCATCATTATCATGAATTCAGCTCCTTGATATCTACTACTAGACATATATGCCTTCCCGGAACATTGTTTCAACTCGCGGTTCTCTATTTTTACTACACATTCGCCTTCACGGCTCTGACCAAGTTGTCGCTCCACCTATCATTGGACCAGCATTCTCATGATCCTTTACAATGTTATTAAGCGTTAAAGTTCCACAATGGATCCACAAATCGAGACTCCGAACCACAGATAAAAAATTTTTCTACAAAATCTGAGTTAGAATAATCCAATAGTACCCCGCCCGGGATTTGAACCCAAGAACTCTAGATCAGCAGTCGCGCTTTGTAACCACTCAACCAATGAGGTAGGCACAATGTACGCTATCGGCAGGAGCTCATGATGAAGGACCTCGCATAAGTCCTAAACTATTCGGGACATTCGGAAAAACCTACGTGAGTTAAGCCGGTACATACCTACATATATGTATAATTATGTAATCGTATATATTATACTTCGGAAATCACCACATGTCGCCCAATGCTAATGTTATACAAAACATTGTTCTGGCGTACTTATTTCGCAGCAATACTTGAAAGTATTATACGGGAGTTGTGTTATTTGACGGATGTTTACGAAATTAGGTTACGCTGGGGCGGTTCATTTGGGAAACGAGCGGCGCACAAAAAATATTTTTATGCTAAAAATTAGATATTGTAAATCATCCGACGGCTGATTTATTTTATGAATTACTTGCAATGAGCTGTGCATAAATTTATTAAGGTTGTTCGCAGTTAAGCTTTAGTTCACAGTGTGCGATGATAATTTAATATTAGTGTGCTAATTCAGATGAAAATGCGAAGTATGATGCCCTTTTTATTGTTAGAAAAATCTTTTTGAAGGATAAGCGGCGGTATTGTACTTAGATGATTTTTGTCTTGAATTTTATTCGTATTCTCATTATGTACAACATTTTAAAATAAATTAATGTTGTGCTTTTGTTTTTGGATTTATATCTTTCCTTTTCTTTGGTTGTCGTAACTGGTGAAACGTGGGTGTACCTACTACACTCCGCAGCCTGCCCCTTTGGGGATTATTGGCGTCAAGTTACGTTTTTGTTGTCAAATGATTTATTAAGCTTATACGCTGACACGATTACTCGTATGGAGTGATGGAGACAGCTAAAAACAAGTTACCGGCCGTTGATTGATCTACATCTCCGGGAATATTATCATCTGTGTAAGGCTAAACATGTGTTATTATTCCCCTCTAACGAACACATTAACATTTTTCGTTTTGGTTCCAGTTAACAACGTAATATTCTCATATATGTACGTTGTGGCCGATTGTGGAAAAAATTCTTTATACAATACGGACATTGCTTTTTTGAATTGTGTGACACGAATTATATGTTGCATGGATGTATTTCGATAATGTAACTACCCACCAACTTCTTTTTGGAAATGTTGAGTAATAATTGAAATAATGATAATTAGTTATAAATACATACCTATAAGTAAATAATGTCTTAAAAATTGTATTTGGTGAAATATTATTTAGGCGACACCTAACTGATTGTGATACGAGGATGGGATGTGAGGGTTCACTTCTTGAATAAGAACAACAAATTGGAACACGAAAAATAAAAAAAATCACATTGAATGTTTATGTCAATAGACCCTCGAATAGGTTCAGATCGTTGACTTTGAACGTTGATGTCAATAGACACTCAAATAAGTTCCTCGCGTGAACAGATCGGTTAAAATTTAGTTAAGTCGACTCACTTAAACTTGAAGTTTGTTTAAATAACAGAAGTTTTAACGATAGATCATCAAAACTTCTATTCTGTTACAGCCGTCATTTATTGCTCAATGTATTGAGTATCTATTCATCGAATTGTACAGAAAAGTAATAAGCAAAGATGAAGACGGTGCCACATCATTGTTAATGATCGTAGAGCGAATCGCTAATAAATATGGCCTGTAGAAAATGTAGGTACGTAAAATTATATAGATATAAATATATTTCTAAAACTTATAGTATATCTGTTAGTGTTAAGTGGACGAAACGAAAATTAAAACAAAAGATAATAAAGTTACAAATTCAATAATTAAAATTATTAAAACAAATAATAACAAAATGGAATAAGTGTTATATTGTTTCTATACTATTAAGCGCTAACCTTATACGATGTAGTCAGTGAAATCAAAATAATAAGTAAATAATAAAGTAAAATGGAACCTATACCTACTTATGAGCCCCAGCGCTCACAGATTATGAGCGCTCAGCTGATGAGCGTAACGTATTAGTACCCAATTTGTCAGGTCAGCCGCTAGCGATAAGTCGCTATCGAGGATAGAACGTCCTTCGCAAATCAGCTTGTAGAGCTGTAAGCGGCTTTTTTGTACAAATCTGGGTGTTCTGTTCTAGAATGTACCGTTTTAAATTTGCATTTTTAAACTACTTCCTTATTTATTTATTACCTTAACAAAACGTGTATTACCAATACGTGTAGCGTATACTCACTTATGTATACGTAGCGTAACGAAGCGTACACTCTGATTATTTATTGGTATTCTTCATCACACCAAGTTCTTTACAGGATAGGCAGAGTGCATTAATGCTATATTTATAATTAACAGTTAGTCAAGAAACATCATAGATTTTGAAAACAGAATTCGGTTGGCGAGATCACATGAGAGAAAATTAAACTTCAGTGATACAGTTGTTTAATAGCCCTGGAGTGTATGTTACAAATATTGTATTTTTTAAATCGAACTTAAAATCATAGTATGTGGGTATATTATTTTAACGAATTTCTGTTGAATCTAAATGAATGATTGTAATTTTAGAACAAACCCAATTTCAGCACAGCTCTATATTTCGTCGACTCACATGATAGATATAATTTTTATTTTTTAAACATTATTACTTGTGACAATATCTATTGTTTTTGATAAATACAGTAACTTAGGAGCATATCGCTCTTCCTTCCTCATTTTAACACGAAAACGAAGTAACTAGATAGATGTAATCATGTATGTACCTATATAAAAAGTGAGGGTGAATGACAAATGCACACTAATCATTCAATCAGTCGCGAGCGGATCGCGAGCGGCTCGATTACGCGGCTTCGATCACTCCTTGTCTGGTAACTGGCCGCCAACAACATTGGAAGCCATTCATTTTTTGTAGTAACACAACAATATAGGACGTCACATATATTGACAACTTATTTCAAATTACATACATAGAGCCGGGGCCACATACCTTTTTTTATTTATTTATTATATACACACAATTATAAGAAAGGAATATATACAAGGTCGATTGTTCAAAGAGCATTACTTATTTCACACTGAAATGTCTTCCAGTAAGCTCGCTGGTGAAAAAGTCGATTGGTGTCGCCAACCTAGTGTGTACTAGCTACCTATATCTAAATATACAATTTTAAATGCACTTAAATAAATAGTTATACACCCAGACAGACGAAATACTTTTGCTGATCAAATAAATGTCATGCGTGACTATGAATCGAACCCACGACTGATTCCGCGTTCAATTTCACTTTTCTCCACATCGGCCAGCCATTCGTATCTATGTATGTATTGTTGCTAGCGTTTACATTTTCATGTAGAAAATCGATGTAATGGATAGCAAGACCGCCGACCACATTGTGAATAATAGATCGTTAAAATCGAAGTACCTGCAAAGTTTTGCAAGCCTCCAACAGAAGGGTTACCCGTTACGGTATCTCTAGCCAGACTATTTCTATTTAT
Organism: Parelbella ahira ahira; assembly: GCA_018244795.1. Lineage (NCBI taxonomy): Eukaryota > Metazoa > Arthropoda > Insecta > Lepidoptera > Hesperiidae > Parelbella > Parelbella ahira. The sequence continues at coordinate 17,614 of DWME01001963.1, forward strand.
TTCTCACTACAGGTACACTTTTCTGTTGCTGTTAAGAAAAGTAAATGCCTTTAGTTTTAATGAATTCCTTCTGTACTCACTCTCTTCGAAATAGGACATCACTCAGTACTTCTACTTTTAAGTGCAAGTAGCAGCGGCAGAGGTGATGACATTTACAAAATAATATATAAAGTTTTAATAAGAATGTAGTCATGCGAAGATCTTTAAGCTTCGATCGTAAAGTGTTCTAGAAAGTTCTTTCGCGGTATTATCTTCCCTCGTATTGTTATAAAGCCGAGCTCGTTCCAGTATCGTCGCGGTGTTTATGACGATATTAACATGCCCGAACTTGTTCCACATATCCTATCTGGTGGGTTTATTCCGGCACTATAAGTTTCGCGGCTCGTAAAATCTTCTACGAGATTAATATCGCGCGCAAAACGATACGTTGATATACGTGTTATGTGCAGTGATGACGTGTATACGATGAGCGATAGGCGGTTTGATTTAAAGAGGACTAATGTTACACAGTATTTCATATGTAATACCATGTAATATTAATCCATAAATTTCATCATCATCATTATCAGCCTACTCCCCGCCATTGCTGGACATAGGCCTCTTCAATAGCACTCTACTAAACTCGATTTTCAGCAATTCGAATCCAACCGCTGCCAGCAACTTAAGAATCTCCATAATTTTACGTTAGTATAAATGCAGTTAATAATATCTGCCCTCTTCCAGGCTTGTGCCAGATACGTATATAGTTGTTTGAGTTAAGACACTTGCTTCCCGGTAGAAATAGTGGTGTTTATTCCTCGTTCCACGATAGGTATACGTGTTCTACCCCGCTAACGAAGTATTCAGAATGTTTTATTCAGGCATTTGTTAAATAAAAAGCACGAGGAACGTAGGCGCGGCTACGAAATTATAACGTTGAGTTGGAATGTTTTATCTTAGATGTAACACGTTCGGAACGTGTATAACGCGACCAAATAGAGATGTCACGCAACGAGCGAAATACACGAACGTAGGGTAGGTACGACAAGAACGTTTTATTTGTTATTACGAATTATTAATACATTCGTAAATATATTTCTCTCTTTATATTTAAACGGATTTATTGAAGCAATCAAAATAAAGTACAAATGGTACATTGCTCATTAATCTCTTTGACCTACTGCTCTACATATACACACGTGACCAAGGGACATTTTAAAAATTGACTTTTTAAATGTAAGGTGCCTTTTAGACTGAGCCGAGTTTGATTATTTTGAAACTAATGTGGTTTTTGTGAAACAAAATTTTGTTTTATGTGTACAGACAAAAGTGTCTGTAATCATATATGACTTGATTGGTCTACTCTTCCTACCTATCTAATTGGTACACAAGTAAGAACACAGCAGAAATTCAGATTTAAAAATCGAATGTAGAGTAGAAATGACCCCGACGGAAGTGTGTGATTGTGTGTTATAAGTACATTAAATTAAATAATTAAATCCTATTATCAATGTCAAACACGTAGAGTTTGTGATCAAATAATTGCATAGCGTAGAAATTTATAAATGTCTACTCTTTGACATCAGAACTTCAATAACGTTCTAACTTGAAGACTATGACCTACGGTTGTGTTTCGACGACCTTATATGATAGATAGAGACCACGGCTCGGTGGGATGACGATCTGCAAAGGCTGCAGGCAGATGCTGGATGCGACAAGCCGAAGACAGGGATACCTCATTGGGATAGGCCTATGTCCAGCAGTGGACTGAGATAGGCTGCTGACGATGACGATATGACTGATGCTGCTGGCTTTCACGTACATCATTAGTAAAATTTTATATGCGAAACATATCAAAGAGCGAACATGAAACTAACAATTTCTTTATCCACAAAAATGCCATGCGTGCGGGCATCAGCGCCGCTTCGTAGAAACAGATGTCTCAAACAATAAAAATATACTCCCATAGCGTCTCTCGCTTAATCTCGTAGTAATAAGAGGGGAATGTTTTATTTATGCAATAAGACGGGGTGGGGGTGTATTTCGGCGCTTGCCATGTACGTGAAATATGGGCGATATATTATCGCATGCGTAAAGAAAGTTTCTCGCGAGAGGCCAATTGAAATGGCACGGCTGTTCCGGTTCAAGAGTAAGATATTTTCGGGATAGATTGGTGAGGGCTAACGGAAAGGCTTAACGCTAAAATGAAATATTAATTTGAATTATTCCACAATTATTTTTTAAAGTTTTTACGTTTAGATTGCAAAGATATCAAATTAAATTTACTGTTAAAAAAATGTAGTTGACTGTGCGCATTTTTTAAAATCCATCTGTTGTAAATCTTATAGCTTTATTTTTTATTTTACTATACATCATATAAATAAACTGTTTATCATTACATTTACAAGCAGCATTGATTTTATTTTTAAAATATCATCCACTTTCATAAATCCATAGGATAGCACTGTCGAAACTATCTGATAGTTTTTTTGTGGATTCAGAGAACTGAATTTTATGTAACAATATAATAAAGTCACGAAAGGCGCTTTGCCAGGGCGCGCGAGCCCTTTGAAGGAACCAGAGTTATTACATACATACTTCATACAACAATATGAATAGGTTCTTATTTGTTTTTGTTTTAGCTATTAGGAGTTGATTTGAAAACGTTATTATACATATATGTATGCCCGGCGTTATATCTTAGCGTTCACAGAGTTGAAGCTATCTCATTATGAGATTTCAATAAAACATTTTTATTTAGTTTTCGTGTTAAAATGTGGCAGTTACATTTGTATTTATAATTTTATTACTGCAATAAAATTTCCAACTAATAGAGACCGTAAAATTAATCATGCAATAAAAATTCATCGAGATATTGAAATTATATGTTGAATGTAAAACATATTGACGACCTTTTGAATACTATCCATATGTATATTGTGATTATCTAGCATTAAGATGTATGTAAAAAACCAATAGTACCCGACCCGGCATTTGAACCCAGGACCTCTCGATCGGCAGTCGCGATGCAACCGCTCGACCAACGAGGCAGTCTGGTGTACATGTAATATGTATATGTGTTTGATATTCTATTTCTAAGATATGTGTGTGTAACGGCACATGTACATACACACTGAGAGTCGCCTTTCGCGTGAAGAGTAATTGGGTCCATACATCACCGCCCTCACCTTTCTTTCACATACTTTGCTCCATTCTGTATCAAATAGGTATATACACTCACGGATATATTTAGAAGGACGCAAAAAAGTAGACGTATATTTATCGCGTTGCCTTTGCACACTGGCTATCTACATAAGTATGTGTGTTTGATTAAAAAAAGGAGAACTTCGTTCAGTCTTTTGTTTTGGAAATGGATTAGTTAATGATTGCGTCGTGTGAGGTCCTTACGCACTGGCCATCTGTACTAGTGTGTGTGCAAAGAGAGAAAACGAAAAATTTCATGTCTCATATTTTTTTGTTTTGACTGCTTGTTAATTTGAATTAATGTACCCTTGCAGAAACTATGGTGTTCTATTTTTTGTATTTACTGATTTTTAGTGCATTTTGTTTTTCTTATATACTGATAAGTTGTTTTCAATGTTACATTAGATATTACTTTTAAATGATAGAAAAAAACATAACATCACGCCTGTAATTCCCGAAGGGGTAGGCTGAGGAGTGTAGAACACACCCACGTTTCACCAACTACGACAAACAAATAAAAAGGAAAGATATATGTTAAATCAAAAACAAAAGCACAACATTCATATATTTAAAAATGTTGTACATAACGAGAATAAGAAAAAAAATCAAAACCAAAATCATGTACAATATCGCCGCTTATCCTTTAAAAAGATTTCTTCTAAAAATAAAAAGGGCAATACTTCGCAGTTTCACCTGAATTAAGTTATCACTGATAATAAAATATCACCGCACCTGTGAACTAAAGTCTATGTTTACGTCTTCGCTTAAGTCCCATGGAATAGGTGGTGAGGCTACTGCCATTTACCGGGCACAATTCCATACTCCGGAGTCACTACTAGAAATTACAAATTAGAAAAATCTAACTGCAGTCGACCCGGGATTTGATCCCAGGGCCTTCCGATCGGCAGTCGCGCTTGCAACCACTCGACCAACCAGTCAGACAATAAACGGCTATAAAAACAATTTCAACCGTCGGCAAGTCGAAGAGAAAGCCGTGAAGTAATCATTCCCGGCGCTCACTCGTTTCCTTCATTACGTACGATCGTAACACTTGATGGGAATTTGGCACGATACCTCGCGCGGTGAGTAGAATTTTAACTTGTTCATTTTCTGCTAGGGAAGTGCATGTTGTCGATTGGACCGTTAGCAGGAATGTGTATTCTATGTCTGGATATTAAATTTCTATTTGTAAATATTTGTTTAGAAACTTCTAAGATAACGATGAATATTTGTAAACATCTATAAACTCGTCTGTGTGCGTGTGTATGTTCATCTGTATGTACGTGTGTATGGTACGCGTGTGCACGTTCAGATTCGTGTTTGCACGCGTGCAGTTATCGCACGCGGGTTGTAATCTGTGCTGCATACATAAAAGTGCAAAATGAATTTTATCCTAACGTGACAAGACGCACGCAAAAGCAGTGATAGCCTAGTGGTTAAGAATTCAGCCTCCCACACCGGGTGTGCTGAGTTCAAATCCATGACGCGCACCTCTTTGCAAAAGTGCGTTTAAGTTTAAATATCACTTGATAACGGTGAAGGAAAGCATCGTGAAGAAACCTACACACTATAGAATTTATAAAAAATCACAAACAATTTTTAAGGTGTGTGAAGTCTGCTAACCTGCACTTGGCCAGCGTGGCAAGCTATGGCCTTAACCCTCTCAATATTAGAGGAGACCCATATTCCAACAGTGGAATGACAAATGGGTCGATTATTATTA
>DWME01001964.1:0-22519 GCA_018244795.1 Parelbella ahira ahira
GGCCTTAACCCTCTCAATATGAGAGGAGACCCATATTCCAACAGTGGAATGACATATGGGTCGATTATTATTATTATATTAAACCTTGTGTGTTTATTTATTACTTTTTAATTTATTAAATAAATAGGTTTCATTGCTACAGAACCCCTCGTTATAGTTTACTGGACAACTCCTTAGGGGTTTTGTTGTAAAGTGCTATTAATTATAGGTGGTTATTAAACCCTGTGTGTTCTGTTACGTTTTAATTTATCAAATAAATAAGTTTTGACTTCGTTTTTGTTGGTATATTTTAGGTTTAAATATATTCTTGTTGATGAAAACTTGTCGTTTTTATTTTATGATTACCCGTAGAAGAATGTCGTGTGACACGATAATTTGAGAATATCGCGATGGGGCAATCGTACGCGGCCGATACTCGTGTAATAGTTTAATGTTGAACAGCAGCAAGGAATATTGTACCTACATATTTTCGAAATTGATTTTTATGACCAAGAAAATACGTCCATGTTCTTCAATTACTGTATTAATTCTCTTGTTTTTTAAATATTCCGTAAAATTATGACATTGACACTGAAATCGTTTTAGTATCAAATAACCCAGTGCTATGTAACATATATTTGCTGCTGCTTGTAATTTCATTAAGTCGTTAGCAAGCAAGGTAGTTAATGTTATATATTTATTGCTCTATTTTTTGATCACTGCCTCTTTGGTCGAGTGGTTGCAAGTGCGATTGCTGATCGGGAGGTCGTGGGTACAAATCCCGGGTATTATTGGATTCTTCTAATTTAAAATTTATAATAGTGACTCAAAGTCTGGGTCTGTGCCCAGTGTATGGCAATAGGCTCACCACCTATTCCATAGAATAGGTGGTGAGCCTATTGCGCCTATTGAGCGTCTTATGAGACGTAAATGTAACTGGAGAAACGATAGCGTGTAGTATACTCTACCTACCCCTTCGAGGATCACAAACGTGGTGTTACTATGGAATTATTTGAATTACATTTTGTGATTATATAAAGTGGTCGCTAATTGTTCAAATTCATAAAATAAAATCAATACAATTATTACACAAGGTATTTATTTACAACTTACGACTAAATTTACATTACAAGTAACTCTAAATATATAATTAGTTCTTTATTATGCATACACAGGCGATAATTCAACTGACATCAGACATTTTGACAATAACGACAAGTGATCAAACATTGGCAATGGTACGTATAGTTGCCCCTTAAGGGTATTTTTGAAATAATTATGTATTCTGTTATATAAAAGACCAGATATATTAAATGAAGTATAGAAAAAGATATATTAAATGTAATGTAATAATATCTATATTACATTTATTTGCAGTTCCAAAGTACGATTGCATTCATGCTGACCATCGGATTTATATGAAACCCAAAAAAAATATATCAACAAAATGAGCATAGGAAATAGCCTTTTGTAATACATACATGAAATCTAAATATACCAAAATATCGCCCTACGATTGTGTCTGTAATCCGATATTCCTTAAACAGATTCAACTGAAATAATAAAAAAAGCATAAAAAATTCGCACTGATTTGGACACAGACAGTTTTCAATTCTACACTTTTCTAATATGGCACTACTATTCGCTTATCTACAATAGATATTATTGAACATTAACAATATGAAGAATAACTATATCCGCTGGGATATGACGATAGCGCACGACACGGCATGCTATTATTTATTATTTTTTATGGTAGGCCAGCGTTCGGCCTTGATCGAGCCTGATGGAAGCGTAGATACGGCTTTCGAATAAATGTATGTATCAGAACCGTTCAATAATTTTAAAAAATATTCCTCTGAAGAGAGGCATGCCTTTTTTATCCCTTTCCGCCGTGTTATGCGCTGTCCTCGATTTTTAATTCCGTCACACAACGTATACGAAACCTAAAGTAATAATACCCTTTCTCATAGCAAATATGTATATAATCTCATTTGATTTGAATCGTAACATAAACATATTAAGTCGTAGAATGTATTAGTTGTAGTAAGCTTCGAGAAATTTATGGAAAACGCCAACATTTCAATATGCACGTCAGATTCCATTACATCGATCATACCCTATTCCACAACGATATCCGTCACACAACGTCAATTAACGACACAGAAGCCAACTGCAAAAGCGGGTTCAGACGACAACGGTCTTGTCGGGATGGAATCGTCGAGCGTACCTCCTCTTGAACCGTTTGGAGGGGCAGCGACCGGCCTTCCTGTCGTAGGTGCCGTGCTCGCAGCTGGGGTAGGTGCAGCTGCCCTGGTCGATGCACACGCGGTCCTTGAGGCCGAAGTGCTCGCGGCCGCGCGCCAGCGACAGGCAGTCGCGGCGCCGCGCCGCCTCCGCCCACTCGCAGATACATGAACACGAACCCTCGGTAATGCGGTTCCGGAACAGCCTGGGGCATGTGCACCTGAAAATGTTTACAACGTTTATATATTCACCCTGTCCACTTAGGGACACATCAATTTTTCTACGAAGATTGCTAAAAAGCACAAGACCACCTTGTTGCTTCTAACCTGAACTTCTAATGATTTCCGATTCAATCCTATCCTTACTAATGACTTGTGTAAAACGATTTTTGTGTCTTTGTGGTACCAAGAAGTGAAATATATCAAAATAAATTAATACTGTTGCTATTTTGAGGAAATAAATGCGCTGGCTGTGCTTTCCTGATCCTCGCTTTCGGGTATACAATCATCAAGTAAAATATGTAAAATTTGCTTCGCGATGCATTTGTACATTTAGCTCAATTGAGCGTTGCTCCTACTAGTATGTACGGCAAATGCCTGGTAACTAACCTGCGCATCTGTGGCGGTGCGGTCTGCTGCTCCTCCAGCCGCTTGGTGACCGGCTCCTCTGTGGGCGCTCGCCAGTCGTTCGGCTTTATTTCGCGTCGAGCGTCGTTCTGTTCGCGGTTCCTGGTGGAGAGCTGCAGCGTCTCCCGCGACACGCACGCGCAACGAGTGTGGTTGTAGAACACCATGCGAGCTACTGTTAGGTTGCCGTTCGCGTTGTTGAGCTGCAAATTGCAATACGAATTATATATTAGGAATCCCAGCATTGTTCATTATAGTTTCAAGGAAACCGAAAAATACACACCGATAACAAATATCTCATAGTTCAAATGTCTCTGCCATAACTTAGCTTATGTCAATAATTTACGCTAAATAAATCAGTGACTTGTCAGACACCTCACATTTCGACCAGTAAACCTTATATTACCACTGCTATATGCAGTAAAAGATAAGAACCGTTTTGAAGTGAGTGAAATCGATGAACTTACAAAAAAGGATATAGCGACGTATCTTCCGTCCACGGGCGCGCACACGTCGGCCTCGCTGTAGCAGCAGCCGGAGTCCGGCGCGCAGCGGTGCAGTTGCACGCACGGGGGCATATATCTGGGCAAAGAAAAAACGTGACAAATTCAGTAAATACCATTTTAATACCTCACAGCACCATTAAGGTATATCTCCGAAGGGACAAAAGTAGCGTATTCTTAAATCCAATAATACCTAATAGAAAATAGTAGGTACTTCAATATCTACCTTACGATTTCATAATATGACAACAAAAGAGAACATAATTAACAAGTTAGTAACACATACTTTTATAATTTAACTTTAAGTAGATTAGCGCTAAGATAAGATTATAATCTGTGGACTGGAAGAAGAAGTAACACATACACAGTGTCGGCAGCGGGGGCCAGTTTCCGCACGGAGAGCCAGCGGGGCTGCGGCGTGAGGCACTTGCCGGCGCGCACCACGGTGCCCATGTTAGTTATGGCGGCCTTGCGCAGCACCGCGCGTCCCTCCGCTGTGGACGGCGCTGCGAAAATACAACAGTTGCATATTATAAATGATAGCTTATATTTAATTCATAAAATTTATTTCTATATCTAACCAAAATTATTAACTAATATTAGAATTATTACACACATTCCTTGAAATTTTGCAGATTTACAATGTGGATTATTACGTCAGTGAAAGTGACCGAGGATACTTCCCTAAATCTGTATCGTCATATTTTCAGAGGGATTTGAGATTGGAAAACTATTGGGAAATCCGTGCCTTTTAAGGTCGAGCCGACTTAAGATAAATAATAATAGTCAAGAACTTACGGTCGTTTAAAATCTTGGGTCTCTCATTAGTAGCTGCAAGCGATTCTATAGCCGAATCAACAGGATCCGGTTCAACGACTTTGGGTCTATCTAGCTTCGTGATGGCGGATGGGGTGATAAGCAATGGTTTGCTGGTGGAGCTGAGGTCATCATCAATAGGGTCCCATTCTTCGCCAACGTCGTTAGCATAGTCAACTTCTGGATCTGAGTCGTCCTGGAAATAAAAATACTTAATATTTATTTTCCCATAAGTGAAAAACTGGAAATGGATGTATTATCTAAGCTGATAGCCAGTTGACTTCTTTCACTAGTTGGGAGAACCAGAATTTAGTAATATTATATATTTTTTCTAGTACCCGTAGGTCACATCGTAGGTATTGTTACATAGCACTGGCTGATTTGATTCTAAAACGTTTTTCGTGTTGATGTCATAATTTGACAGAATATTTAAATATAGAATAACAAAAGATAAAATTTAATAAAACAGAAGCATTAACACAGCAATTGAAGAGCGCGGACGTGTTTTCTTGGCTATCAAAACCAATTTCTAGAATAGTGCCTTATTTATAAAAAAAAAATCCCTTGAAGGAGTTCCCCACATCTAGTGGACAATTTTAAAAAGCGCAATTTCACGAAACTTTATTACGACCTGTTGATATTTAAAGGAGTAACGAATGCTACCAGTATTGGTCACAATGTAAAATGAATCTAGCCTGCTAGTGTACTAATTCTGTAAAATGAAACAAAATAACCATAGACAAATCTAAAAGCGAACTAAGTAGATAAGTGTCTGGAATTTTAGCGGGATGTAATGGTCTTTTTATGTGTGGAGATCTTGAAATATCCAACGATCTAGCCATTACTCATTGAAATACCACAAGAGGCAACAAGACTTGTAAAGAGCAGTACGATCCCTTCGATTCAGTGTTTAGGAATGCGCCAGAAATAGAACTGAACGCGCGTCTGCTACCTTTCAGGTTGATTGGAGATCGGTATATGGCTTTAATACCATCTACATATCCTTATTGGATACATTGCTTACTTTGAAGCGAGAATTGTTCGAACAGTCTGGATTTTTCTTCAAAACACCTACACTGAATCAAAGGCTTTCACATTACTATTTGTATATCAAGGTAGTACGACACATTTATTTAATCCAACAATATATCCGTTGGTTGTAATTTGTATGAATAATTTTAAATGAATCGCAATAGTTATTTAAAATATAATCCCTGCTTGTTCAACCGGGAAGAGAAATAATGGGGAAAAATCCCCCCCCCCTCATGGAATAGGACAATTCAAATGGGACATTAAAACATAAAACAATCATAATGATGACTAACTTTTATATCCATTCCTGAAACATCTGTATCAATGTGAAATGTGAAACATCACATGACACGTGACACATGATCATACACATATTTGTATATTGACTATCGTAAAGTTTACTAAAATATTTTAGGACTTTGAGTCTTGCTCACTCCATATACAAAACAGCTTTCTAAGAAATTCAACAAGCATTCAACCGTCACTATGATGTTTAATCAACTATATGAACCAAGTCTTAACTGTGGTCATATTTTTCACCGAGGCCAATACAATTTATTTTAGCGACCTGATTCTTAGAGTAACTTTAACCTATTTTGCGACGTTTACGACATGCACGCATGAACTTAATATTCATAGGAATTGTTATAAAACGCAAGTGCCTAAACAAATAATAAATATATAGTATGTATATTTTTTTAACTCGATTGCTTTTTAACTCAAAAAGCAATCGAGGACTCTTGCCCATTTGCATGCAATTATATCGCCTTGTAAGGCGAAACTAATGTACTAATGTACTTGTAACTAATTGTAAGGTACTAAACACTTATCCTGTCACTTGGAAAATGTAACACGGGGAATTTCTTACATGAAACAATGAACGAATACATGAAATATATATTAAATTTGTTGTTAATGCTAGGAAGACACTATATTATCAGCCCGATGGCATATAACAAGGGTGATACATGATGCAAAATTCCATTTCATTTGTGAAAGTTACTGCGGTCGACGCGCATAGCGTAAGTAATATTTCAGCCAAACCCTAAATATTATCGGTGTAAGACGTTATGTCATTACAACAATAATTTATTGCCTACAGATACGTTCAAAAGCCAAGCGAACTGAACGAACATAATGTCACATAATGTAATATTGTCCCTTGTACGTGCCATAATGTGTCGAATATATTTAATTTTATCTATGTACGAATAAATGCTGTTTACATGGAGACCTTTATAAAGCTGTAAAAATACTACAAAGGGTAGAAAGTTAAGGAAACATCTCAAAATATTGCAGCATCCAGCTCTCTGCCCAACCCGTATGGACATCATAAAATAATATGAATAATATTTTTATTTCTCGTTTTATTTTACTTGAACAACTTATTGTTAATTCAATTTGTAGTTATCGCGTAAACTAACAATCTCATAATCCGAGTTATTAATACACTACTAGAAGCCCTAACACAGAAATACAAACATAAATGTACCTACCTATGTATATATGTACGTATAATATATTTATGCATTTGACACGAAACCGCGACTGGTAATGGCTAAAGCAATTTAAACGGATCGATTTTACTCTTTGATCTGTCCGAAGACCTTTTAAATGGCTAACGATCCCTTTTTATAACTAGTGGAGATATTACGATATTTTATTGCTCAGCCGGTTATCCCATCTAATATGTTTGTTCAGGCCCTTTTAGTTAACTCCATTAAATTACTCCTATTAAAACTGGATAGATACATCTTGCGGTTGCGTTTATCATTTTAATTAACCATGTTTGTTTATATGGCGTCCATGATCATCAACACTTTTTTTCCATCGTTCGTCACGGGTCTTCTCTAGGAATAATATTTTAATACCTTCCACGCTAGTCAAGTGCGCGTTGGCTGACGTATTCTAAGATTACTCTAACATTTGTAGATTTTCACAAAATGTTTTCTTCACTGTAATAGTCACTTTTTATGTACAGATATGACTTCCATCTCCTGCAGCGGGATATAAAACGATTGCTTTTCACTGGCTGCAGTTTTGCGTAATTTTTCGCTTCTATTTTCATCGAAATCGTAATATAAGCTGGTTTAGTGCATATGATATAATCTGGACTCTTGCTACAGCACTGACTTTACTTGAGTACGTTTAAGCCGTTTACCTCTTCCAACTCCGACCGGTAGGACTTATATCATAAATCTGTTCGTAACTCTACTGCAATAATTGATATGCACGCCCAAATCATCGATGCATCTTATTCTCAATCCTAGTCATTTCATTTTGACCCCAAAAACAATCACAATTCTAACACTTAAGCATATTGAGCCAATTACATTGGCAATTATTAATATGATAGTGTGCTTGTTTTAATAGGACAATGTCACAACAGCGTTTTGATATGAATTCATATTACTATCGTGCACAACGTAAGTTTATTGGTCTCGTTAAATAGCACGCGGTACGAACAATCTAGAACATTTTTCACGACACCATTTAGTCATATTGTATAATATGTAAATGTATGAATAATGAATATGTTACGTTACTCCGATCATGAATATCAGTAATTTGTTTACTACAACGAAAAGGAATAAATCGCGTATAGTTGGACCGTAGACTTTTCAATTTTCTGTATCTTTCAATCTCCAGTCAACTAGCGTGTTAGACTAAGTTTACTCTTCTCATTCTAAAAGACTCATTTACAACAGAAGAACGGTAGAATACTTAAATTTGTGAATGGAGCGGTGAAGCCTGTAATACCACATAAGTAAATCTCCCATTTGTCTGACTTTCAATTAGTTCAATAATAAAAACCTTGAGCAATTTAAAAAAAAAATTGAAGTAAGGAAAATAATTAAATAGAATTTATGGAATGTCTTTAGCGAATAAATACAAATGTAAATGCTTCAAGGTAGTTTATGGTTATAAATTTAATGGTTAGCTTCAAAATAAACGGATTCAATATTTCAATGACACACATTCCTGCACATATTTTATGTGCAAGAATAATAACTAATAATAAAATTACTAAATTGTAATGGCGGGCCATTACGTGACTTATATGTATTGCTTTAATAATTAATAACTAAAGTATAAAACATAATGAAATTATCATTAATTGCTACATAGGTGCAAAAATAATTATAATTAACAATTAAACTACTAAACACTATTAAAAATTATATACACAATTCATAAGAATCATTAATATTATATTTTACACCTTTGTGTGTTCGTAATCTCAAATAATATATAGTTCAATAGTAATTATTAATCGTTTTATATAACCCATTTACTTCAAAATAATTCACATTCATCTCTGCAAATTAGCATGTGCGTTACAAATATATTTATGATTATTAAACTTTAATAATTACAAAAATATCACATTTAAGGGAAAAACGCTGAATTATTTGCAAATATTATGACTGAAATAAGCCGTTAAATCGTATACAGAGTCATATGAAGTCATGTTGCAAATTTGTAACCTCATGTTGCAGATGTCACATAATTTACAAACAGGGACACTAAGGGCTTGCTATTGTATTACATATGAGATATACGTGACCTTTAAAACAATTTGACGTGTAAACAGCGGCAGTCGACGATAACCCATGACTCGCCCGCTCGCTGCTCACTTTCCTTCTGACCCCAAAACATTAGCGCCGTTGTTACTTTGTGTCGCAAAATCTCGATTTTAGAAACTGTACTGCACTGCGTGTTATATGCGACAGAGCTTTTAAAGTTTTATATCATCGTGTATGAAGAGATTGATGAACGTAGAAGAAGCAAGCCAGGTCTATAACGGTACATGGAGGAAGAGATACAGGGCAATTAGTGCTCTCTGTATACCGCGTGAGGGAACTAACGTGATGGTATAATATTATGCAACATTATTTTAAAAGTCCTTATTTCATATTTCTAATGCTTTGTTTAACCTGATACATATAATTATTCGTTATTAATAGTGATTTAAATATGTTCAAGGTTTAGAAAACCCGTCAGGTGTTAACGCGTCCGACGTCTGTTCGCCCGGTCGTGTGTCAGTCGTCCAGTCGATCAGTCGGTGTGCTTGTCAGCGACGCCCACGTTCATTAAACAAGGTGTTTTACTTTACGTATAATTCATGTGTGACTGACTGTTTCCTGAATTTATTTACGTTGTTATAAACAGTACAAAGGAGTATACACAGATATTGCGAAGTATTCTGTTATTTGCAGAGTAGGTTGGTATAAACAAATGTCTACAGCTGATTTCCGTGAGTGTGGAGTGCCTGCTAATAAATTATCAAAGTAGAGTAATAGTATTTGAAGCATCTGAAGCAAAAACAGTACAGCCTGTGTATATATTTATCCGGAGTGGAGACCGCGACTTGGCAAACGTAGAGCAGGACGCCCTCCAGCTAGGTGACGATGATGATATCGTTATTGAGTCCCATGAAAGTTTAATGCGCTCTTATCGATGAAACAGACGTACCAGTTTCTTATAATTAAGTAGAAATGGTTCATATTTAAACTTTAAGCCTCGCCTCCTGATTAAGAATGTCCCTCTTGTGTACGTAGTATCTTTGAACTTTAATTGTATTATTACTTTATTTGATCATCAGCAACCCCTCTATCGTTCAATGTTGCATATGAGTTCAATGTTGCATAGGAGTCTCCTCTCAAAATGACAACGCACGGCCATAATTGAACTCGCTGGTCGTGCTGTTTCCAGACATCACACGCCTTGCCGATTATATGTTAATAGAGATTTTTATTACTTTAGTTATATGTAATATGCGAAAGTGCTATGGTGCCCCCTGGGCACAACAATAAACAAAAATACCATCAATTGTATAATCATAGTGCAAAACGTATAAACGAGTCTTATACATATAAGACATTACATAACAGAAAAAACTATTTATACAAGAGTTTTGTGCCATTCATTGTTGATTTTGTAAAACGCGTAAATCTCGCGTCCTGCATGGTGCGTACGACCTTTTCGCGCTACTCCCCGCGTGGTCTTAAATTTTAGTAACGCTCGAAACCTTTTTTAACTAGTCAGTAAGGAAATTTCACATCAAAAATATTAAAATAAAGTACAAACCACAAGTATGCCGTTTATCTAGTGTTTAATATAACGAGGCAGCTGCGCGTAACGACTTGTAAGTGGTTAAAAGACCAAAGCAGAAATGATTAAGACTCTACTCGATTCCAGTAATTTAGCGTTCGTGATTAGCCGCTAGGGTTGTCTCTTAGGTCTTAGTAACATTACATCTGGTTTCCATATACTGTGAGGATTGTAAGAAATGTCATAGAACCAGCCCTAAATGTAGATATATGTATTCGAAACCTTACTAGCTTAGTCTAACTTTGCATTAAGTTCATCTGACCTATTGATCCACTAATTAGAGGTCCTTATCGCTAAGCCGGACGCTGTAGGTTCGATTTTCAAACAAGATAAATATTTACGTTAAGAACATGACAAATTGTTCTGTGAAGTTTGTATATATTAAGGATCAGGGTCGCCAATCACTAGTTGGGCCAGTCAATTTTGTAAAGGTACTTGCAATTGGAAGTCAGAGGTGCTAGCCATGGTTTTAATCCCAGACCCTCCGTTTGGAAGACTGAAATCTAAGTCATTAGGCTGTAGAGGCCGGACAGACTATAGAAAGCAGTAAAATTTCCCTTTTTGTGTAATAATAAGCCAAAAGTACATAAATCAGTAAAATGTCTCGGTCATCGGAAAACCATAAACCGACGCGTCATACAAGCAACAATTCTCTGTTCGACCAAGCAACTGACATTAATCTTAAATTTTCATCAGCCCGTGCCTCGGTTACTCAGAACGACACCGTACAACGTCCCCATATAAAACAATCGAAGAACTTGTTCGGTGCCATGTAATGACAACTTTTTCAAAGTAAAAATGCGCGTGAGAGCACACTTCGATCCGCCATTAATTATTTATGATTGTTTATCGCCAGTCTTTTGTTTCGTGTCATTCAGACCGCATACAATAACTTATTCCGCATGTACACCGCATCTGGTATTGCACCGCAACTATTTCGAGATATGTACGTGGCCCTAATAAGTAAACCCGGCCCTATAAAAATCGTAATGAGATACTTCACCCTTCGATTGAAATATAAAATAATATTATAGGTGCCCGACATACGGGGAATGTCTGGCATTACTTTGCTTTACTTAGTTGATATCTTACCTTTTTATGGGGGAAATCCTCATACTACCTCTGCGTCTCCCTTCTCTCTAACCTTTCCTACTCTCTAAACCTTCCTACCCTCAAATCCTCCCTACATTTTGGAAGATGATACCAATACCGATGATGATTTCAATTGAGTATAACATATACCTACAAAAGTTGCGCGTGAGTTAATCAAAACCCATTCATGGACGATTCGAGTAACTTTCTCCTTATGCACATGAATGTTTAATAATATCAACGATTTCATAAACAGCAGTGAGGTATATAAAATAAACTGTATAAGTTATGGGCGTTGGAACTGTCAGGAACAACGGCAATATTATAGGGTTTCGTCGTTCGTCGCTTGCGTGATTTATCTCTCGTTTCGAAGAATAACATCTTCTGTTGAGCCTGCCTATACTATAAGCGATTTAACGTCGTTTATTACGACTATAGCTTGCACAGTTCCTACTTGCACTCTCTTTTAATGCAGGCGTATTAACAACTCTGGTGTTGCACGTGTCCACAGGTGACCACTTACCATCAGGAAGTCCATTTGCCAGGTTCAATTAATAATGTACAAGAGTGTACAGTGAAGCTATTACATTAATATTTTCTATCAAAATTAAATACTCGTATATGTTCAATAAATTACATACTGGCGTTATAAATCAAGTATGATTTTATAGAAAGTCTCAAAGGTGATTTCGCTGCGATCGACGGAAACTAACAAAGAAGGTTCGAGCACGCTGATTATCCGAATATTTATTCTGAACTAGAAACCTTTAATAACATTAAATAAATATATAATATTTAATTTAATAACAATCCGAATTATATGCTTTGAATGTTGTGTGTCATCGCAACGCTAGTACACGCATAGCGGCTTGCCATACCCGGCAAGTCTAGACACTAGTTTTACGTTCGTTTCAATGACGATGACAAGAATGGATATTGCAGTAACCGTGCCTTATGCCATTACGCAAGCTACTAAATAATAATAAAACTATAAGAATTCGCATAAAAATACTTATAGTATAAAGATTGCGTATTTATGCGCAATATGATTTTTATAACAATAAATTTATTTTCTGTTGTATTCCTTGGAATGCAGTGTCATAAAACGTGTAAATTACGAACAGTTACGAACGTTAAGAACAGTTTACAATAACATTTGTACAATAAAAACTATTATTAGTGAGTGTAAATCCCGTAATCAGGATCATTAGCGTAATATCGCCAGTGGACATTGTCGGTGTATTTGTAGGATAACCTTTGACTCAACGCTATCATGTACGCTATAATTATTCACCAATCTTCTTATTATTGTACGTTTAACATTTAAAAAAAAATTACAAGCACGATTTAAGTGTTTTAACTAAAACATGTCGAAGATGAGAAATTTGTAGATTCATGTAAATTAACCCCCCCAAAATTTATTTTTAGAGCAATGATAGTGTTATCGTAGAATATTTTACTTGCTGGTTATAAAGAAAATTTCATCTCTAATTGTCTGCCTGACTTCCTCATTGGTCGAGTGCTTGCAAGCGCGACTGCTGCGCCTTAAGTTCTGTGTTCAATCCCGGGTCGAGTATTATTAGGTTGGGAAACGTGGGAGTGTACTTCTACCTACCTCTTCAGGAAAATAGTCTCTATAAACTCGTATATACCTACAGAGAATATTTACGCTTAGGCTTGCTTATGCAAACGTCTATTAAACATGAATAAAATACAACCGTATATAACAATATCTAATCTAACTGTAAATAACGAATTACGAAAACCCAATCAAGCAACAGGAAACTGTTATCAGGCGGCTGATTGCTCAGAATTCTCTATAGATCTCGTATAGATGTGTACCTCTTCAGTGAATGCAACATTTTCTTATCGTGCCCTCTTATATCGTCTGTGTTGCGATTCGCGGAATTGTGACATAACCATCTACATACTGAAGCGCTCTAAGTTCTAGCAATGACGTGGATGTGTCTGGCATTTCCGTTGATGTAGATTTGCTGTGAATCGATTATACTTCTGCCGAAAATTTTGGAATAAGAAGCCATTGTAGATGTGTATCCGCTTCTGTTATTTCATACTTCGTATTTCTTTTATTGATATACGTCTAGATTTTTGGTTCCTCTCAAAATGGGAAACTTTGAGACTGTAATCTGCCATCCAGATGCGACTTGGCAGACTCCACGCCTAAGACGTGATGATGAAATCTTAGGTGTGGTGTAGCTTTTCTATCAAGGTATTTCCCGCTGCGAGTGATATTCTCAGTGATAATTATCATACGCAAAGAAAATAGGGACCCTATATGAATGTAAAACAGTTGCTGAAATAGTTTCAGCTCCCATTGAGAAGTTCAAGAGCTTTTCGTGTCCTTATCAATTGTACGTCACAACATTTGCTTTCCCACTATTCACTGACAGAAAAATTAAATAGAACCATGTTTTGACTATTATACATACATATATATATTGTCACAGATATTTTCTAAAGAGGTAGGCAGAGTCGGCAATATTTATTCTACACTATCTAGGGATTATAGGTGATGACCATGTGTGATCACTTAGATCTCATAATGTTCCATGTCCTCACATGATCTAAGTAAATTAAACGACAATAACAGATAATTATACAACTTATATATATACATAAAAGGTCTTTATTAAGCACTTTCGACTTTATCTAATTACGTAAAAATTGACGTGGGCCGATACCAACGTCCACCCTCGCAAGATTAGCTAATGATTTAAGATTAATGAAGTCAGTTGTAGGTACAGCTTACACCCATTACAGTCAGATTACTGTCTGATTTACACGCTATTGTGCAAGTTAGAATATTTCTATATCAAACTGCTCCTGTTCTGAAGGTGTAACTTCAAAGCGAATCGAACGAGCCTCGTCACCCACACAAGTTGCTCAACCTCACATCTTTAATGCTGAGCTACCGCGTCAAGGCTGCGAGTCATTTATGGCTCAATGGCCCTGTAGTTAGTTAACCTATCAGCTGAGCTGGGTGAGGTGGGTTCGATTCCCAACCGGCGCAAAAAAATTTTTGAATAACATAAGTATTTTTTCTATATCTGGATGTAACAGACAAAAATTATCAAATGTAAGTATATTTCTAAATGCATATAAATGTTGCTATTACATCAGCCACTTTGGTCACCATGTCACAAGCCTTGCCTAAATTGGGATTATGGATGTGTGAAGACGTCCCAAGATGATCATTATGTATTATGTTAGTTTGATAGCACACGAGACGTTGCATAGCGAAACGCCCGCGGCATGGGTTACTGGCTAAGTGTGCCACATTGAGATAACTGTCCCTTATCTGTGGCTTCTGTGATCAAGATTAATTTTATGTTGCTCTTATGAGACACATTTCGTAGTGTTTACGGAATGTGTTAATGCTAAGTCGTAAAGTTTTCGCGTTTTATCACATTTACGACATCGTCATTAAGTTCTGTGTCATCTCGGGACGGTTTTATCAAAGTAAATTCATCGAGTGCGACTGATAGGGTTGCTTATTTGGTTAACATGAACCAATGATAAAATAATTGTAAGCATTTATAATAGACAAATATAAATAGTATCTAATGTAGGTATACGTGACCATTTTACTTCCAAATAGACACTGCCTGTATTTAGTTAATCGGACTTCTCATTGTACGGGTAACTTCATAACCTGATACATAATTAACAAAATTTTAAGTTTAAATATCACATGCTAACGGTGCAGAAAAACATCGCGAGGAAACCTGCACACCTTAGAATTTATAAAAAAAAAACTTCTAAGGTGTGTAATGTCTACCAACACGCACTTGGCCAGCGTGGCAGACTATGGCCTTAACACACTCAATATGAGAGGAGACCTATATTCCGACGGTGGAATGATAAATGGGCGGATTAATATTAATAAATAACAAAGTTAGTTATAGCCCACAATTTATCATGACTAGGAAACTGAGACCTGCAAAGCGTCGGTTGACGAAATGAAATAGGTAGGTACATATTAATCATATTCATACGATTTATATGTTTATGTATACAATAAAAATATTTTAACATGTTAATGTCTAACTGAATACTCATCTGTAATTGTCGGTTAAACTTGGGTCTATTCCCATAAAAAAAACCGTTAGCGGTGCCCTTTGATGTCACCTGCCAGCGTTTACATTCGACACATGTACTATTAAAGCGCTCGTTAAACTGCAAGAGTTAAACGATAACACTGCGTAGAGGTAGTAAAGCGAAAAAACTAAGTACCTAATAGTAATAAAAAGACTTTTCATATCAAATATTCTAAAAAGTTTATCTCATATTACGGAGTCGTCAACACAGGATCTGCTTTTTTTACAGCGATTTGAATACTAAACAACTGGCATTCCTTATTACACGGTTAGATACAGGGCTGTCGCGTAATGCTTACGTATGTGTTATCCTGAGTGGATTGACATTACTTTATATGAAACAAGAAAGTGGCCTGCAGTTTTATTTAAAATACACTGATCACATTCATCAAAATATAATTTGTTGCGTCAAGGATTTCAGCGCTTTGAGCTTATAAACATACATAAGCGATAAATGTATATCGTTTATAGCCTACAGTCCGACAACTTTATATTTCATTTGTTACTGTAAAACAGTCGTCTTGTCGCGAGTTATTTAATGTTCTCGTTTGTTTATGTTTAACAATTACCATTTAATGACCGGTTATAGTTAACTTGAGGTGTGATTTCATCAGCCTACGCGGTACTGTGTAGGAGAGTCTTACACTTGTCCGTTTTATAATCATCGGTTAAGTCATTTATTGTGTAATGTGTCTTCGACTAAGGATAGTTCCACCAGCAGGTATGCAATGTGTTGGTCATAAAACAAGATTTTAAATGACCAACTGCCACTTCGATTGTTTTTACCCGAATGTCATCACGTTTAATCATTGCTATAGTTAATTATCACTGTTTTCTATATCTAAACGAATTTCTTTCTAACTTCAGTTTGTGTTATTTTTAAAATTATTCCTTAAATCATTGTTTTGTACAAATATATAATCTTTTTGTTTCTTTCAAAAATATCGTTGTATTGACTTATGTTTTAAACTATTATACTAATGGTTGTAATTTGTAGATACATGAAGACAAGGGTTGTTCCAGCTTAGCTATTAAAAGATCCAATGAATTTAGTAATAATGTTTAATATAAAATCGTTCCAGGGCTGATGTCTTCAGCTTTTCCGGGTTTTACACGTTATGTTACAGTAAATCCACGATACAGAAACCATTGTTACTTGTAACCCATGCTACTGTAATCCATAACCGACTGTAATATCCAATAGTCTGACACAATTCTAATTGCACAGAACAGAATGAATTGATTGATTAATAAATTTGATCGAACAAAATAATTCGAGTTGATAGATGTTATAAGCTAATAACTAAAACTTTAATAGATTATTTGGCGGGAAAATAAACCGAATAGTTATTTGATCGTGTCAGCATGATTGGCCAACATTCGGATAACCTACCACAGTTTATTAGTGGGCGCTGGACGAGTTGCGCAGTTAAATTTAACCAGATGATCAAAAGGCTTGATTTACGAGTTTGGGCAGTCGGTTGACTTATTGAAAAATTGCTTTACAAGCGCGCTGGCAACATTTTTCCTTCTTTTTAATTTATGGTTTCAACACAGTAATTATTTACAGCCGGTCATATATAAGGAGTCGAATATAAGGTCGTATATAAGCACTATATAATGTAAAAATTAATTTAAAGTCTTGTAAATCTATTCAATACCCTTCCTTTGATGGTATACTATTGCATGTAAAATAGTGATTGTCTATTAATTAATAGACATTAAAGGGGTAACATATCCAATTGGATACGTTACCACTTTAAACTGGTAAGCCCATTTTAAAAAAAAATTACGTGGAGATGTGTCTGAAATATGAAATTTTTTCTTCTGCATGTACATATTTCCGGTTTTTTCAAATGTTCCTAACGAAGTATTATTTTCTGAAGATTAATATCTTAGAACGGTTATAGGAGTACACAATAGATGATGTTCTGAAAATTTGCTTCAAAGTGTTAAAATTACATAACTGACTTCAATGATGAAGAGCGGCCAAAGGCAAATTGCAATGTGGCATGTTCTATGTTGAACATATTTTGATTATTTGGTCTATAGAAAGAAAGGTAACATTCGTCGTAATTTTTTCTTACGTCTATAAAAATTGGCAAGGGCTAGTGACTAGTGACCATATAATAGAAATTGTTTTAAACAAAAATGTTTTAAATAAAAAAATATTAAATAATATGATTAGTGTACTTCTACGTGTACTTCTAGTGTATCTTCTTACGGTCATAAGTGATTAGCGATCAGCGATAAGGATTTTTATATAAATTGTAAAAAATAATAATAACAAGCGAAAGAGCAGTAAATACAAAAGTTTACTTCAATTACAGTAACCTTTAAAACATTTTATTCCATTCTTTTCTATTAATCAATATTTTATGATATTTAATTCAACTTAAAATAACGATTATAGGAATTTTTTATCTGCATTTTTTTTACTATTTTTATAATTATGTTAAATTTATCACGTTTCGAAGTGAAATTTACAATTAATTATTATCAAAATTATCATGGCAAAAATAGAATTAAACGAATTACATCTGTCACAATGTCAAATGCAAAAACTAGTGTTTAACTGTTCACAGAATACCGTTTTTATTTTAATAATGAATAGGGTATAATATGGTACGTATCATAAGAGAATCTAATTAGAATGTTAAAATTTTTATATGAACCAATAAATTTACAAATATAGGTACATACCTATTGTATGTCCGTATAAACCATTATCAAATTAATTAAAGTTTGAGGAAATATATAAAAATAATAATCGTACAATTTTTGCGGAAAAATCCATTAATTATCAATAATACTTCCCTATTTAGTTAAACTCATTAGTCAAGAATATATTTTCCTAGCTGATGTAACTTACAACTTAACTTGAAGTATCGATATGTGCATGAGTGGTAAAACAGACGCTGCAACCGCCACATCTTTATGCAATGTAAACACTGCACTCTCGAATTGCACAATGAATATGCAAATTTACAAAACCTTTCAAATTTATCTGAATTGTCATCTCATTTTTATTCAGTCATACTAATCATTCAATAAATATGATGTCACTCACCTCATCATTCCAATCTCCGTCACCGTACTCTCCCTCGGTCAACCGCTCACTTTTCTCTTCATCCTTGATGCGTTGTAGCTCTTCTATGTATCCTCGCATCTGGTCATCACTGGCCCCCCACAGTTGAATAGCGGAGAGGAGCTCCTCATCATCGTCCGTTAACACTCGGTCCGGGGTCAACGAATTGAGACGTTCCAGCTTCGCGTACAACTTCTCTCCGTGCTTGGTCTCGGCCGGCGCAACTGTGAATCTCTCGAGCTTCTCGTACAGCCTGTCCAGTCGGTCGGCGAACGACGGCGGATCTGTCACATAGGCTGTGCGGATGCGGTGCGTGAAGAGAATGAGCAGCAACGAGAGACGCAGCATATTGCGGCCGCGGCGGGACACCGACTGGCACGTCTGGCGACGTTCGGCGAGTGCAGGCCACATGGCTGTGCACGTTGCGCCGGCGCCGGGCGGGGTGCCGCGCCAATAAGGCATAAAAGATACAACTCGTTTCAAACAAGGATTAAACGATGTTTTGCATTGTTTTGTTGCCCTTTTGACACGCCATCGTAGCTTTTTGTGATTTAAATTTATATTTATTATCGCCTTACTAGTTGATGGTCTTAATAATGGGAGCAGCCACGTTATTCTGTTTTACATTCGAAATTAATTGTTGATAATGTTTTATACCTAATTGATTTAAATAACAAAATAATTACATATGTTATGAATGAAGTTGTGGACTGTTTAAATTAACTTTGAATTAATACACATGAGACTTAATTAGATTAATGAAATTGAACGATATTGCAATGTCAATAACATTGAAATTACCTACTTAAGTTTTATGGCATATTGAAAAATCATGTGGTTAACAGCTCCTTTTCATTAGAGATATGAGTTCTTTTACACTATTTACCAAGTTGCTCCACATTATATATTTCACATAGCTACACATCATTATTATTTGAATCTGTATAAATATTACATCACCTCGCCACCAAGTCAGACTATGGTCCAGATTTAGCGTATTTGTTTGTCCCAACGTGTGCTGTCTGAGTCGACAGTGAGGGAAGTATTTCTGTATGTGATGTGGATTTAGAGTATAGAAATCGTCGACCGCAAACCGTTTAGGAATAATAAATATACCTGAAGACTGCGCCCGTCGCCCTATTTCGATTTCCGGTGTTCGCGTACGCATACATTATAAATGTGACACGCGTTCATACTTCGTCTGAATGTTTCGGGTTCCTTCCATCTAATAACATACCTTCTTTATTGATATTTATATTTCTTTTACGGCCCACACCGCACTTTGTTCATTAATATTTCATTTGAATGTAATAGTGATAATACAACTTGAGTCCTGACCTCAGCCATGGTTCGCGACCTTAAATCGTACTAGCTTTGTCATCTCTCAAGGAGTAGTATTAGCACCGCTAATGTTTCTCATTGATTGTTACTTTGTTATATGTAATAATAATAACAATATCTTTTACAACTTCAGCCATGGCTATCCGAATCCACATTAGGGCATAGCCTACTCTATGGTAACAACATTATATATAGATAACATTCACATCCAGCCTTAGAATTATTATATATCGTACTCATTACACATTTATTTATTCTGTGTGGTAATGAAACCCATAAACTGCAGCTCGGCAATTACGCCAAGGAGCCACAAAATTTGGTATTAATCTTGCAGCACTGATTCCATGTGTATATTGATTAAAGTTTCCCATGTCAAGCATGACTTTCAATTGGTGAAGACCGCAGAAAAGTAAAAAAAGATTTTCATATACTTAACCTAATCTAAAAGAGATCTTTCCCTACTTTATCAACATTTGCCACAAAAGTTTAACATCCTGCAGCAAATTTCTGTCTTTCGTTCAGCAAAATTGCTCCATCATATAACGCTATGATTTGAACTGAAAGAGTGCTTTAAATGTTCGGTGTGGAGGTATAAATTAATCTATAGGCTCAAGTTAATCTAGAGGGTCAAGGATGCATGTGATTGCAGTGTGGTCGCAAGTAATGCTTCAGTCCCAGGGATAGTGTAGAAATGTCTATAGGCTGCAGTGGTCACAAAACATTTGATCTTCTGCTTTTATGATTTCTACTGCGACACCAATTCCCCCGGCACTGTTACAATGTAACGGGGTGGAAAACATAACCTAATTTAAATTACCACAGTCTGAATTATTACACATGCGCAAAAATGACTATTTTCACTTAAGGAACGTCACACATTGTTATACTTATTCATAAGTCATCATTTTGTGGCGACTATGTGAGATCCAGAAAAATTAGCCGGTAGCAAAAACTTTCAGGGAAAATAAACAGACCCGTATAAAATATCGTCAGGTATATAATACTCTTACCTGTGTGTACATCAGCATTGACGTTTAATTGGTTAAAAAGAATCTTCAAAATCCTAACAAGTGAAAGTTGCGGTTACAAAAGTGTGCCCTTAATATTTCATGTCAGTGAGCAAAATCCTGAATGAGTCATTGTAATATGATCTCACATCAGACAAACTTTATAGATTGGCTTGTATAAACAAATTAACGCATTTAAGTAAACGGTGCTTTTAAGCAGTTATTTTGCATTCCAAGTAACAAAGAAAACTTATATTGACATGCATATACAGGGTGATGGCAGATGCGTCAGCGTCTTATGTTCGCACCTTTTCTTGTTGTTACCAATTATCGACGTATTTTATCACTCTTAATGTGTGGCAGGCATTCAGTTAAGTTGTTGGTTTTTGAGCCACTTTCTTAACCGCTGGCTTCATCGTTTGTCGGACGCTCTTCAAATGTGGCCCTCAAAAGTGGCATTTTATTACTTACGTTTGCTCCTTAAAAAGCTGCATTTCTGACTTTGTTTTTGTATATAACACATCGAATTTAAAATTTTGTACCTAAATAAATAATTTAAGTAAACAGTTAAAAGGGGGCTCTGTCGCCTGTGGTGCAACAGCTCCCGATCATGAATCTCCTGCAACAATAGGACAGTAAGTCCAGTTAGTGTAAATTGCTAACAAGATCATTGGCTGATATGAAATGTACGAAAAGAGACCGATAGTATCATTAGCCGTTTAGTATCCGTATATGAGTGCAGTTACTATAAATACATAACTGTCTTATTCAAAGCTAGCTACAGAAGCGTTCCTACTCCAGACGGCTGAGATGGTCGCCTGCAATATACTTGGACCACTTTGTTATTTATGTACTGTTATAGATTTACGATACAATTGGCCTACCCCGGGTGGGGGCCTGGCCTGGAGACAATATAATTCGTTTAGGTAACGTACAACAATACATAATATACTATAGATTTATATAACACACTGATGTTATTCGTTATACAATGAGCTCACCAACTATTCTATTCGACTGAAACGTAACTGGTGGATCGTGGGAGTGTACTACACCCCTCTGCCTACCCCTTCGGGGATCAGAGGCGTGATGTTACGTTTACAATATTTGTATTTTTAAAGTTAGTTAAAATTAGGTACATAGTTAGTTTATATAATATGATGATAACCTAGTCGTACGAGGATAAATTAAAATGCAGTATGGAGGTGAAATTATTTTAGTTACCGCCACATACTCACCTATCTAATCTGTATACATTACCAACCGCAACCGGGCCACTGGGCTCTCGGTGCCCCATATCTACAACGGTTTGGTAATACCCCAAATATTAGGTACAGCTTAACAGCGGGATAGTTGATATTGCATAACACCTCATACTGAACCCAAAAGCACGAGGATGCGTTACCTAACTAACCTCAAAAGAACGAATTTAAATACAAGTTATCAATATACTAGATTTTGCCTACGTAACTCGGATTATACAAAAAAATATGCATAGGTACTCACGTTAAACGCCTTGGGGGACAACATATGGGCCACAGTTAACAGTTAAAAA
>DWME01001965.1:0-22516 GCA_018244795.1 Parelbella ahira ahira
GGCAAAATTCTGGGCTAAAACCATTTAGGGACTTAAAATGTGTTTGTCATCGACACGCTAAGAAGAAGAAGAAGAACATTAAGATAATTTATTTTTTATACAAAAAATAACTTGTTTCTGTGTAAGATTAATACGGTATAAGTAAATTTAGCAATCAACTATTATATGTTAGTACTTTAGAAGGTTTTTATGATGGGATTGCCAATACCGAGAATTTTTGTTTGTGAACTACTAAATTGCTCTATTGCACAGCCCTAATAAATCCAGTTACAAACTAAACCACCTGTCGATATGTATTTTTACTCTGTGCTGTTACTAAAATGTCTATGACAGTAAATGGTCCTACCATAAACAATAATGGGCAGTAACAACGGATGCAAATAGAACAAAAACTGAACTCAATGTACCGTAAAAACGACTTAATGTGGTCGTGTTTTTGCTATATTTTTTATGTTTGCACTTAAGAATTAACCTAGATTCGATTACAATTGTTATGTCTTTTCCGATGGGAATTGTACCAAATAGCAAAGCCAGTGCAATTTTTAGATACAATCTAAAGGTATCTCTAATCGCTGGTAGATCACGGTGTGGAGGGGCTTGTCTAGTCACGACTATATGCCCTAGCTGCCGATGGGCAGTAGGCAGTGCGAGAAGCCGGGCTCTTCGATGTGTGTGACCCGTGTGCCCAGCGTGGGGATTCTGGGCAAAAATCCCTAACATTAATCCTGTGTCCGGCATTGGACTTGGAGAGTAAAGAAATATAGTGTATATATATTTTCAGAATATGTATTATATATACATATTCGGTACCTATATATTAATATACAATACTATATAATAGTAATAATAATAATATGAATACGATTACATATATAATGTAAACAAAAATTATTCAACTGTTTTTATGAAGGTTATATTTCAATTAAACGTAAGTGAATAAACTGTGTATTCGACAAATAATGTTAGACACGGCGTGAGTAATCGGTAAATATTTAAAACATTAAAGTTATATCGAAGGATAAAGCATGAGTAATACATAAATGAATGATTTGTTACGCCATCGATTATTTCATATCGCGCAAAATCGACATTGAATAAGTCACTGTATGTTTTAAAATTAGCACTGTTGGTAAATATGTATACGAAAATCACAGACTATGTAAACGAGATATTGTTGAAGAATTTGTGACTAAATCGGATTAGCGATGCTTATTTCCTTTGTATGGTTGACTGCTTATGTGACTTATAATAGTATGTATATTAAGTCGGCAAACACTTAAGAAAAGCACTGGTATATTGGATAAGTAACAGAAAATATTTCTAATTTATTATGTACACTTTTGTATTCTATAAAACAATGTGCGGACCTATTAAAAATGAAAAGTATATTGTTAAGTCTATTTCCTATAGTGGTAAGCAAAGACTACAAATATTACCAATGGTAGAAAAACAAAACAGTATCGTTAATAAAACGAACAAAAATTAAAAAATAAACTTAAATTCCGATCAAGAGCTTAGCATGCTTGTAGTAGGTATACCCAGTTCCGTCTCATATGCAACACAGGTAAACAATGGAATTCCGAACAAACGAATCATGCTGAGCGCAGGCTCCGCTGGCCGGATATGCCTTGTTTGAGAGTGGGTTAAGGCGGCCTAACGATTTGTATTCAGGCGCTGTTATACAACCTCAATACATGCACTTCTTGATAGCTTCAGTGAAGTGTGCACTCCACTTAGTATATTGTGTACGTGAAATCCTTATACAATGCTTTCTTTGTAAAATACATCCATTTTTAACGGCGAATTTATATAAGTTGGACTTAGTGTAATAGTTGTTAATAAATTTTCAACCAATTCTATTTTTTAACTTTTAGTGTCCGTTATTGTCATTATCAACCTTTTTATCGTCCTATACTTACATATAGTGTATATAAATTAATTCATAAAGCAGAGTCTCCGTCATAGCAATAACTTACTCATTCACAATGGCTTGTTAATTCCATATATTATATCCTTATTATATACCGGTCAATATTTGTGATGACGTCACTAAACAGCATTGGAGTGCACGGCCGGGTATGTTTCAAACATTTCCAGTTCTGAGGAAAGCCTGTTCCATAAGGAAAACGTAACCTATAGGTCAATAACACCATTTGCGGTTACAAACTTGTGTCTGAAGGGCTAACATTTCGTTCCATGTTGTGCTCTAGAACATTCGATTGGACCAAAGGAATAAACAAATCAGCCTTAGTATCCATTATATTAATGTATATACAATCACCCGTATTTAAAAATCGTTTTCTAATAAAAGAGTTTATTTAGCAAAAAGCTTACTAAACTAGCTGATATTTAATTTTTTTTAACTACCCTCTAATCCTCATACACTTTATTACGAATTCAAATCAGAGGCAAAATGTATGTACTGGTTTTTCTTGCTTCATGGGTCAGTGCTGTTGAAAGTTTATAACCATCGCCTTGCTACGTATTCTATTGATATCACACACAGTATAGAGTTCTGTATAATTGGCAGCAATCTTTCCGGGCGCTTTCTTCGTATCAAGGTTGTTTTGCTCTCACCTATGTATGAGACGAGGCTGATGAGGCGCGACCCCCTTTCGACTTTCGAGAGCAACACCGCTTGCCAGAGCTTACCGATATGTTCCAATGGATATTACTATTTTGGTCTTTCATTTCGAAATGTTTGGTCCCTGATTTATATTATTCTATCTATACTATTAGGAAATTTAAATTGTTATTTTTAAGTACATATATTCGTATTTGGTGACGATATTTTAGTAAATTCGGGGGTTTACTATTCTATTTGCCTGCCAGTGTGGAATTACAGGCGCGATGTTAAATTTTGTTAAAATGGTACTCTAGTAAACCTTGATGGAGTTGTTTGTAGTAATCTTTCTAACAAAGATTCCGAATTGTGTTCATTTCGAGAATCAAACTTGCTCTCACATTATATCAATGAAACTAGATTACAAAGCTAACTATATACATTTTTCCCCTAATGTCCCTAACGTGTAAAGCCTATCAGTTATGTGGACTACGGTACCAATAAATAATAGCTCTGTGGCGAGTGACGTTCAGATCCGACCACACCGCTACTAAATTCCAGAGATATGGTGCATTTGAGCTGGCGTCGATAACTTTCATATAGGTATTCAGGAATAGTTTTATGCAAAAATAGATTAAAATTCTTTCTAAATTATGTATTATTTTAATGGCAAATGCTTATACTAGTAACTAGTAATACGACAATAACAATATTGCAACTCTTTTTATTACAATATTTTGTTTATTTTTTACCATATATAGATAGTTCTTATAAGAAAGTAGGTATAGATGTCTTTGTAATGTATAAAGATGAGTTATACATCAAGGAGTATTTTTTAGTTTGCAATATTATTGTATTAGCCAATAACCGTCGATATACGAGTGTATCGTGAATATCATTCAAGAACATTCTGAATCAACGATATAGTAAAAAACATTATTCGTCATACCGTTAAGGAATGCCGATACTCTCATCTTATGTGAGGGCACTTTTATTAGGGGTTAATGTAAATATATGACTTACTGTATATGTATGTACTTACATATATTTTATTTTTAAAATTTTATCTAGTATTCAATAACAAATATTTCACCTATATTAATTACAATTATTTATATAATAAAAATGTTTATGGGAGACCAATTTTGTGTTACCAGTAAGTTTCCCCTGTGCCATCAGTAAATTTAAAAAAAAAACTATCAAACCGTCCGCACGAGCGCCGTGGACGCTACACAGATGGCAAGGTTGTTACGCAAGCGGCAGGCGATCAGTTAACTTTGGAACAGTTAGGCCAATTACGGTTAGAACGGAACCATTCTTCGTTGTAGCCGCTCAACAATATTGCATGTTAGTCTGTCATACTCGACCACACTGTTAGAAGGTTATTGTTGCCTGGTACGCTACACCCAATGCAAAACACGATTGATACATTTTTGTTGCGTATTTTTATTGTTTTTAGCAGTTCAGTCATTTATTTGATTTGGTAATATGGACAATTTCATTCTATATGTAACATGTAATTGAGAAGCAGATGTGAAACAATAATAACTAGATAATTAGTATTGTAGGTAATCTTATTAAAAAATATGAAGTTAATGGTGCAGTTCCACTTTTGAAAACCTGTTAGAATGAACAGAGTTATGGGTGTGTCTGCCACACTGGCCATGTGTGATAGCCGATTGTGTACGCCTTAGAGAACATTTTGAAGAATTCTAAGTTGACAGGTTTCCTCGCGATGTTTTTTATCTTCATTAAAGTTGGCACTCAAAGAATATTATCCAAATATAATAATACGATATGAGAAGGAGAAATGGTTGAGTTCAATTAGAAACTTATGTAAAATACAATCAAATACAATTGCCTTGCCAAAAACCAGTCTAGAATAGTTCTAGACAAGAACACGTTTAGCGAATTAATTCACAACAGGTCGAAAAGCTTTTGAACGCTTGTTCGAAAAAGATAACCCAAATTTCACTGCGTTTTAAAAACAATTAAAAACCGTTAATGTGCCAGCGATGAGTCACTGATTCGTTCTAATCAAAGCGCAAGTAACAGTAAGTTTTGTTCGCGCCAATGTTTTAAATTAAGAAGGTTATGGCATTACAAAAAAAGGTCTAAGTATTTGAAGACTGACTTAGAACTGGGGTAACAGTAAAGAATTTCCGACATTCATTATGGATAGTATAGTGAGCATTCTGTTCGCGGTTACCGTAAGATAACGGGTGTAAGTTTAACCTTTTCATAATTTGGTGTGCGCGAAGAGAATTAGTTTCGTGTGTCTGCCGCGCGACTATAAAATATTTCAAATTCAGGTAACTATGCTCATGTGTATGTATAACTTTTGTTATTAGCAGCTGGTCGCACGTTCTGGTTTGATTGCGGCGTTGTATTTTTGTGGTTCGTTGTATTTGTATCCTACTTAAATGTGCTACATTCTAATTAATATGGGTTGAATACAATGCTAGTTTCTTGTACGGATGATGGAGTTCGTACATGACTTTTGTTATCATATATAGTAGTTGTCATCTATGCGCTTCGCCGGATGTAAATTAATAAAAGGATAGGTATATATATATTTTTATAATAATTGTTGTGGCCTGATTTTACAGTAAGAAGACGTGTGTTGTCGCTAACTTAAGAGTAACAATCCAATAGTATAATTTCCAATAGCTTGAACCGCACAAACTGCACCGCTAGTGCGGTTATAGCAACGATGATATAGATATTGCTAGATGTTTCCGGATTTATTCCACGTGTATGTTCATAGATAGATCCAGCAATTTGCAGACATGCATCATCAGCAAATTAAGCATTTCTTAGGAATCAGTATATATTAGTAAAAAATATAGCAAAATCCTGTACATACTTCTTGAGAAAATGACGCACGAACGAACAGACAGAAGTGAGCGAACTGTATTTTAGACGACAGTTAAAATAGACTATTTATTTGTATTACATTCGGTAAATATACAGTTAGTTTAAAATATTAGTCTGTTATAAAGTTTCTGAGACAGTAATAACATAGTACATAGGTTATAATTATTCAATTTGCACTCGACGCGTTTGCGAGACCGTTAATTATGTTGGCGGCAGGCGGCATAGTTTACGCAAGTCTCTCACGAGGTCGCTTTGAGCTAACAGTGTCAGTTTTTGTCTCCGAACAAATTGCCCTAACCATTCAGTTTTTACGCACCACGGTTTCGCTACCGGAAGCGGTTTCGATAACTATCGATAGCCGCTGACGTCCCGCCTGTAACACATACTCGTCAGGACAAAAGATTATTTATTATACATGTGTAACGGTACAACCGTTTCCGTTAGTATATAATAGACGGTTGTAGTTATAAGAAGATTGCTTTAGAAATTCTAATGATGCCGCTGTCAAAATGTCTTATTATTTTATTCATCTTGGTTTTTTGTAAGAGTCGTAATGAAATTGATTTGCTGTTAACGACCTTTGTTTGTTTTGTGACGTATGCAAATTGATTTTGAAGCATTTTTTATATATCCTTTATTCATTAGAACAATATATGTTACCGTGCCGACATGTTAGTTTTTTGCATAGCATTATTATCAAGTACCTATGTATCTTATTACGCTGTCCTTCGCAGTTTGGTACTGAAGATAGTGTTGAAGTGGTTTATGTTTTAATGTTTGGCTTCCGACCATACTTTTTAAATTGGCATATAATATGTGAACGGCAGTGGGCTGTACCAAACGCGACAAGTTGTCACATGTTCTCACTATCACCTTAGAGTTCTATTGTAATATGTTAAATATTCTTTCCTTATTTTCATTTCTTTATTTAAATTTTTTACCCCTGCCCTACTATACCCTCAGGGGTACAGAAACTATAAAAATATATGACATTTATGAGTCATGAATGTAGAGAGCGCTCGTTATATTTGGAAGGATAGAAATATTTCGTATTTGGAGCTGTCTGCCTACATCGTAAGGGCCTGATACTGTGAAGAAAAAACGTTTTTAACTGATTATGTATTCTTAATAATGAATAAAACCCCTTATACATGGACTTTGTAGCCGTGGAAGTAGATTACGAATAACACAAGAACCCATCGAGTGCATGTTGAAATGAAAAGCCTCGTTTCACAGTAGTTATTTCCACATGGCGACAATTACTAAATGCGATCAAAAACTATGCTTACACAGGTAAGCGTGTTTGATAGAAAGCGTAAAACAGCCTTCCAGATGTCGCTGAACAATTTGAAAGGAAAAAAACCTATTGTTTCCGATACGAAATGTACAACGAATAATTTATATTAAGCATCAAAATTAATCGAGATTCGGCTTTTTGTAATCGAGTTTCTTAAGCCCCCTATTAAAAATGCGCCAGAGTATTTTTGCTTGGCTCATTTTGCTTGCTTTGTTTGTTGTACCGACGACCTTTACAGTTCTTTTATTTTTAACCGCAGCACAGACAGATCAAACAAGCTTTCCAAATTAACAAATTCTATGTAAGCAACGTTTATGGATGTTGACTAAACTTTGATCACTTTAAATGTAATGACATTTTGCTGTAACCAGATCGAACAATCTGGTATTAGAGGTCGATTCATAGGCACTCGACATACTCGTAGTACTTTAAAATTCACTAAAAATGTAAATATGAAATATAAGATCGGTTTTTTATTAGCTCACTATAGGTACGGCCAAACAGAAATGTGAATGCTATGTATGTATATATTTTAACTGACCCTCTACTTATCGATTAGGTAGGCGGGTGTCATTTATTTTCAAAGTAACATACGTTTTATATTTGTGCTAGCCAAATTTCTATGATATGATTTCGTTGCTCTCTTGATGATGTGTGCCTGTATTTCTAAACGCATTTGTGCCCGACGTATTTCAATAGGGTCACCCCCTATTATACATAGAACGTATTGGGATTATTACTTACACTCCTCTGCCGACCACTTTCTTCACACACAAGAATTATTTAATACATATTGCTTACCAAACAAAGCTAAAATATTACAAACAGTTCAGCTCACAATTGTGTTTATAAAGCTCATTTTGATCTAAAGCTGTTATAATTTGGCTATTTCGTACGAGGGGACATCGTCTGGCCACCACAATGACGAACAGTGGGAAGATGTTTATCAATCAGCGTCAAGTTGAATGGATTCTCATGAGGTTACACTCGGTCAAGGTAACCGTGTCATCATTACAATGTTGCACATATCGACTGATAACTTTATTATTATTATATTGTCACCGTAGCTCACTTTGGGATAGGCAGAGAGCACCCATTGCCATATAACGATGTGTAGGGAGTTATTTGGATGAGTATTATATTGAGGTTTAGCGAACAGGCAAATCAACTTCATATTTAATATTGGTAGAACGAAAATATTGATTAGTAAGGTTTGTGTATAAGAAAATGCGGTGTCGGTAGGTAGGCCTATTCATAAATGACGTTTATGTATGAGGTTTGACTATAGGCCCAGCACCCGTTCCATTTTAGGACGTAAACGTAACTCGTGAAACGTGGCAGTGTACTACACTCCACTGCCTACCGTTTCGAAGATTACAGGGGTGATGTTAAATTTTTTTGATATACCTACATGATATATACAATCGTACAAAAGGATCAATGTATTTAAATATCGTTTCGTAAATGGTTTGTCATCAATATGATTCACCGTGTAATCAATATCTTAGTTGCCGTGGAAACCTACGACCCTTACCCGTCGCAGTTGATGGATGTGTCGTATTTATAGCAATGAAGCGACAAAAGGTTAAATAGTAATGATGTAATCTATTAATCGCTTTTTACAATATAATGTTAACATTTTTATAAACACGGCATCGTACAATACCCGTTTACTTTGCGGTTATATACGTACATATATCATCATTATCATCATCATCATCAGCCTACTCCCGTCCTCTGCTGTACATAGGCTTCTACAATACCACACCACTGAGCTCGATCTTGTATATCTTATGTATATCATTTATATTGTAGTAAACTAATCGTGTAACGGCGATTTCCTATTCAATTTTCACTTTGGGTTACGACTGACTTCAGAAATGAAACGGTTACATTCATTGCTCGTGCCACTTCATTATCTCTGATTGAATATTAATTGGTTAGCTACTTACAATATTGCAATTAGATACATAACTATGTAATTTACAGTCCATTTGCAATGTTACGGTAACGCTAAGTGACTAGAGCGAAGTTTGAGTCAGTTAACATAGTATAATGTCTTATTTCTGTGGAGGGGTACACAGAAAGTGCTGTTATTTTTAACAGTTTATTTAATATCGCATGTAATAGAGAGTGAGCCTATTGCTATATACCGGGCACTAATCCAGACTACTATTACTAACAATTTCAAGTTAGAGAAATCTAATAACGTTTTGTTTGATAAAGGTATTGAACCCAATACCCCTTGTTCAGCAGTTAAACTTGCGACAATTAAACTAACGAGGCGATCAAGTCAGAAGTTCAGTTCATAGTGAACAGGGACCGTGGTAGTGCGATATGGTTGGACAACTATGCGGTTACAAATCAAGGTCATTGAAGTCCATTCATTTTGTTATTACGCACTATAAGTGAATAATATTGTTTTTTTTCCTAAGAATCGTGTAAGCTATTTAATTGTATTTTTGCCAGCACGTTTTTTTAACGAGTGCACGTTTTATATTATTTTTAATGATGAGTATTTTGAAGAGGATTATTTTTCGGTAATTTAATTTTATTAGCAAGCTTTTTGCGTAAACAACTTATTGTCAACCCGATTCGTTCTTTATCGTTTTTTATTGGCGATCATGAATTTTTGTAAACTTTTCTTTGTTAGGACGATACTTTTTGAAATTTATTAACAACATAAAAATAACAATTAATTGCAGTACGACTAAAATAAATTTATTGATGATTTTTAATTGTCAATTAATCTTTAAACAACCATATTGAGAGCATTTACAGAAATGTAATCCGGAACCGGATGTAGATCGTACATATATGGCCTTAACGATTGGAAGGAAATGAACCGTACGATATTACGTTGCAATTTAAACGGGTACATTTATATACATTTATTATAACTTGAAGAAAACAGAGCGAAGTGTAAGGATAAAACCAATCCTTCTGGCACCACACACGTGCTCAAGGTGCGGACGCCAACGCCGATCCCGTATTGGACTTTTTAGTCATCAAAGAAAATGTCTATAGATACTGCCTTAAATATCGTCTGAAATATACGTATAGGCCATTATATATTATAACTTAACATCACGCCTGTATCTCCCTGAAGAGGTTGGCAGAGGAGTGCAGTACACTCTCGCGAGCATTCGGGGATCACAAGCATGATGTCACGTTTATTCACGTTATTCGTAAAAGTATGATTGAATGATAAAAAATTTGCGTCCTACATAGTGCATTGCAGGCAACAAACGAGTTGCTTAACATCTCGCAACAATGATTATTATCAGTTACAAATGCATACACAATAATAAATATAATCGTGTCCGCTGCACAATGTTCTAGATCGTAGTAGATTGTACTGTTGGGAAAAGTAATAATAAGATTATGATAATATACTAATATTAAATTGATTTCTACCAATAAATGTTACAATTATACAGTAAAGTTACAAGTATACAGACTATATTATTTAGAACAACAGTATAGTTAAGTGAAGCGTTGTCTGACGAGCTAGGCTAAACTGTGTTACAGCATATGTACCTACCTATACGCCCACCTCCTAAAAATTTGGCAAACTGTTATAATAAAAATAATGGTTAGAAAAATATAATGTTTGGAAAAGTTACTCACGGAGTTCAAAGTGACTAAAAAACTGACTCGTATTGAGTACTAACAAAGAATATTTCAAAATTAAAAATCAAGTCGACTATATTATTATTTAACATCGCAATCGTAAAGTTCGGTTAATTATGTTTATTTTTTTATTCGTGACTCTTGATTTTATTTAACAGGTAACTGTAGTAAATCACGTGGATATTACAAATGAAAAATGAACCATGATTATTATCATGAAGTATTAAATAGTACCTACCTACAGACAAAATATGATACAGGTTTAAGAAAAAAAAAGCTGTTAGATATTCGTAGGTGTATAACGACCTCCACAAATGTGATAAACAAGTAATATAATATATGAATAAATTTTGCTCTACATTCCAATTTGCGAAGGAAATCTACCCAAACTGTGCCTCGCGTACTATTAAACTTGACCCAGATTATTCATTCGATTATTTGTAATAACTTTTATGAATTATTCAGTTTTATATGCGTCTCACGAATATCGTTAATTGCATGTATAATTTTATTTAATGGACTTTTCATGTATGTATATAAACGTTTAATTCAAAATACAATAGT
Source organism: Parelbella ahira ahira (assembly GCA_018244795.1). Lineage (NCBI taxonomy): Eukaryota > Metazoa > Arthropoda > Insecta > Lepidoptera > Hesperiidae > Parelbella > Parelbella ahira. The sequence goes on from DWME01001965.1 coordinate 10,935, forward strand.
TGCATATTGATATAATTGAAATAAAATATTGTTTCAGTTTAATATTAATTGAATACCAGATTACCAAAAGAGGTGTGGCATTTAAGATTTAAATTTGGTTCTACGAAAAAAGGTCTAAAGTACCGGTTCGGACTTACCGGACATTTGCCAGACATATGTATATGTATATTTCAAGTGGCTTTACTACGTACCCCATCTAAAAATATGATAATTAAAAGCCGTTTCTATTGTTAAAATAATTGCTGATAGTATTTTTCTACTCCTAGGTCTGTCTGTGTATAAAAAAGAAAACGAGATTTTATGAAAATAAAGATAGTTTTAATTGTATAGGCAAATAATCTCCATACCTAATCATGTAACCGCGATTTAACACATAATTAAAAATATACAAGAAATTATTGTTATTCTTGTATATTCGAATACATTGCGTTAATAAAATAGTTTGGTTTCTCAACAAATCAGCAATGATCATCAATTGAATTATCAATTAATAAAAACGGGCATGTTAATGGTGATTGTATTCATTACAAATTAACCAATTAATTGATTAATTAAACTGTCACGGGCGAAGTGTTGCGTTGCGAAACTTGACACACGCGGGTAGCTGCATATCCGCTTGTTTCATATTGAATGCTTGTTGCAATCAATAACGTAGCATTCCGAAGCAGTTTAATTGACTGAAAACAGTTGTAGTTTAATTTAATTAATGTAATTGATTATGACACGACATTTAATTTATTATAATTTAATGGCAGCCGTCCGTTACGCCGGGTGTAGGTAAAATATTGGGATGAAAATTATTTCGGGTTTTAAGTTACTTTTCTCATTTCGTAGTTCTTGAGGGAAATCCAAAATAAATTTATCTGTTAAAGATTCCGTGGGTATTGCAAATAATATTATAAACAGAGTTTTTGCAAAATGTTAAATAAACTTATGGTTTTGGATATTGCGTCGCTCTACACCGGTGCCTTCTTCGCTTTCTCTCTTTGCCATTTTGTTAGGTTCCACCGATAGCGGTGTTTTGGTGTTATTAGTGTCTTTTTATATTTATTATCTTTATACGTAAAGTACTCTTAGGGTTCCAGGGGTTTAACTCACCTAGGGATTCAATCCCCCTAAGGTTTTTCCCTTTGTCATTTTATGAGATACCATCGTTAACAGGTATTATCATTATTATCTAATTTTTATTATTGTTCTACGTAAGGTACGGCAAGCAATTTTCACGCAATGAAAATCACGTAGCAATTTCACCTGTTCAACCCATCACACCGTGTTACTTTCTTTTATGTGACAGTCGCCAACGAAAGCACCATAGTAATTTACGATTTTCGCCGCGTATCAAATATAATTTACTGCAATGTGTATCTTATTTCAGCGGGATAAAGTTCTAAGCAACACTTTTGAGGTAAATTAAAAATACGTGCATAATACGCGTGGAGTCATCACGTTCGTAGAAAATCTCATTAGTTGTTCCTGACCGCACAAATTATTACACAACTTTAAGTAGCTACCTAGCATACACTAGGCAGTTTTCCTAAAACCCAAAACATCTTATTCCTTCATCAATCATTTTATGGCAATATTTTCAATTCCTATCATTTTATTGCTGTTATTTTTGATTTAAACTAAACACGTCCATAGTTCCAATAGTGAATAATGTTAACGATATTTGTTTTATATCCGGGTTGAAAATTATCAGCAATATTTTTTTTTTAAAAGTAATTAAATACATCAGCTGTTCGCTGGTCACAGAATTAGCTCTGCTTCAATTGGTATCAGTCATCTTAGGAGTTGTCCTTGCACTAGCCGAACTAATTTAATCAGTAAACTGTCTCTTGTTTACGTTAAATTACTTAAAAAATATTATTCTGCGCGAACGAGACTTATATGTTACTTAGTCATACAAGAAATCGGTTGTATCGTTATTATTTATTATTATCCATAAATAAATATTACTCTGTAATGCAAAATTTGCAAATGCAAACACTTAATACGTCCACGATCACCTCAATTGGTAGTTACAATTTTATGCAAATCAGTGTTCCAGTCAAGTTCACTGCTCTCTGATCTTGAAACTATTTATCATCCTTGTATTAATAATATTACTGTTAATAATATTAAGCTCCTATTTTTAGTCAGGTAATTAGGTCATTGGCTTTTACATAAATTTGGTTTTAATATTTGTTATTGCCGAATACATGTAGATAAATAAATTATTCATTTATTTATTTTTTGTTACCAAATACGTGTAGATAAATAAAATTAGCACATATCCGTACAAATTTATGAGTGCATTACGAAATTTTGAATACTGGCAGGTATATTAATGGAAGTAGTTATGAAATATTTTAAAATAAACAACCGCTAATTTAATTGCATATATATTTTTACTTATCTGTTTTGTGTTATTTTTGTGTCTGTATAGGATTTTTGATAGTTCGACATTCAGAGCAACATGCACGGCTACAGCAAGAACGTAAAAAAATATAACAAATTACATTATATAAAAATTATGGAAATATTATCAGATTCCTGATGTTTTTAATCAAATCTATTTCTGTAATTAACTCATTTCAAAATGCAATCCATAGCAAAATCTGCATTATATGTTTTATGTATTTTAAGATAGGTGTATTTATAAAGTTTTCGATTTTATGATAGTGTCGTAAATGAAGGTGAAAATGTTGGAAGTTAAGACGTAAGAGGCCACATAAAATGCAAGATCCATATAACTTGTAAACGTACTTGGGTCTTATCACGGCTATATATTAATTTAACTGTACGTCCGTTCAGGTATGACGTTGCCCACTGATTTAGCAATATTTAGAATAAAAGAAGTTTAAAAGAAAATTTCGCTAATATGGAAGTATTTGTAACAATTCCACTCAGAAAAAGCCAGTACATTAATTCCTTTCACGTGAATTATAGAAAGCATTACGATTAAATTTTAATTTTCTTTGTTATGTCAACAAAATTGTCTTAAATGCCAAAATAAAATGTCCGAATATTATAGATTCGAAAATTAATCAACAGGTACGTAATATCACGTGGGTAATACTCGAAGAGGTGGCAGAGGAGTGTAGTATACTCGCACGTGCTATGTTTATGTCCCATGGAATAAGTGGTGAGTGTATTGCCATACACCAAGCACGATCCAGACTACGAGTCACTACTAGTAATTCTTAATTAGAACTTCTGCCAACTCACATTTTTATCCTGCGTGGCAGGCTGTAGTCTTGACTCTTTCCATTCTGAAATGATACTCGAACAATAGGATGATAAAATGATTGATGATGATGACGATGATGACTTTCTGTAAATCATATTATCGTGATACTTCTTGGAAAATCCCTCGAGACATTTAAAAGAGAAGAAGTGTTCATGGTTACCCTGCTCGATTATGATCTCTTCAAGTTAATAGTGATCGGTGAATAATTGTAGGCTATTCGAAACAATAATTATAGAGAACGCTATCGAGTTAACATTAATATGCATATTGTATTAATAGCGCGTTGTTAATAGTAGTAATAGGGCATTTATTAATAGTTATTTATAGCGAGCACTAGGTAATAAAATCGATTAATTGTAATTGTAATCGATTAATTAATTGTTTTGTCCATAACATATTCATTGTTTTCTGACATTGATTGTGTTTTTACGCGGTTTATTGATTTTTTTTGTTTTAAAGTATTTTGCGATGGGGTAAGTACCAGTACCCTTTGATTAAATCTTTGTCTTTTCAGAGACCATCCACTGCATTAATTATTATAACGTTGCTTTAGAAAACAAAGACTTATAGAAATACGTTTGAGATCCTTTAATAAAAAGTTTAATAATGGTATTGCACTTTGCGGTCCGTTACAGGTAGTTTCAGTGACCATCAGCGGGCCCTGGGTTACTGGGTGAGAACTACTGACTTAGATTAATTATTGTTTAAGTATGTATAATTTTCTATACAAAAATTATTGATGTCGTGAACTGTTCTATATGCTTAATAATTTAGCACATGTAGATTATTCATAGTTATCAAGATAACGCTCATTTTACTAATCTCAAGTCTGGTTTGAAATTTATCTCCTAGGTCAACGCATTAGCTATGCGTTACTCACATACGTCGACCATGAGGCACGTTATTGCCAATCATTGTAAAAATGTGTAATATAAGATGTTGGTCTTTTCGCCGGTCTCATGGTTAGTGAACCGGACATTGAAATTATTTATGGCTTTCCGAATGTATTTATATAATAAGCTTCACTATGTATTATATTTTGTATATCTGGGTACAAAAAAAGTATAAAAGTTTATATACATATACATATTTTGTTGCATTGTAAACCGTTTTGTTTGTTGCAAATGTCCATAGGTAACGGTGACCACTTAGCATCAGGTGGTCCGTTTATCTAGTTGCCAGGTAGAATAAAAAAAATCTATGGCACAGGCTCTGCGTACTTTAATGTCAGACGGCCATGTGTCGGGATATTTATTGTTTAAATTATTTATTTTTTAGCTGTGTACTGTGTGTATAAAATAGCTATAATACTGGATAGTTACGTGCACGTTACGACCTTAACATTAGAAAAACCTCGCCTGTTATTCAACAGTTACGTTCGTGAGGAAGTGCAACGATTGGCAAGGCACGATGCCCCTAATTGTTGCTGGAGGAAGGAATTAAGCGCTGAGCTATTCAGTTTTTGTGTATTAAAGTATTGATGTTAAACGAGCATTTGGTTAATAGCTGCAGCCAATCATACGTGGCCAATGTTATTGACGATCTGCGAAAATATACAGGCAGAAATTAAATGTGACAGGACAGATCACAATGGCGCTTATGAGGTGAGAGTTGTGTCTGGTAGTGGACTGAGACGGGCTGATGATGATGGTCTGTATTTAAAGTGTACAAATTCAGTTTTTATAGATTGCCTTTGTCGGTTATCTGACCTAAGGTATAAGGTTACCGTTACAGAGTTACAGGCTTACCGTTATCAACTCTGTTGGTTGATAAGAAATAAAATTAAAAGTAAATGTATTAGTTCGTACCAACTGTACCTCGTAGACCGTATGTAACCATACATACATGTACGAGTATGTATCCATTGAACATGACTAATACAAGTGTATTATAAATGTTACTGCAATGCCATAATCGTAACAATTAAATGTCACTGCATGGACAGCTATGGTCGTTGGTTACGTTTGCTGCGATTCTATTCAATTATGTCACGGAAATGTTGCAAGATAACCAAAAACGCTACAATACATACTAATAGTTTATATAGGAACGGTTTTAATCAAAAACATAATGCTTCATTTGCTAAAATAAGCCGTCAAAATTTAATACATGGCAGATGCCGATAGTTTCATGATTTTTTTTGTTTTATAGCCCGATATAATTATGGCTTGCTCATGACCTGTTCCAAGGTGGAATGCATAACGTGACAGGTGAATCACAAGAATATGCTACACTCAGCTGCCAACCCCTTAAGTGAGATATAGGTGTGATGTTATGAATGAGTTTTATTATTACAAATATTCGGGTTCACGGTGAAGACAAGCGTAAGGAAACCTAAGCACATTGGCAGTTCATAAGGCGTGAAAAGTACACATATGGCTTTAAACCTTCGCATTTTGAGAGAAGACCCGTGTCCTACACTGAAATTGTTTATGGTTTAAGACCAGAATTTCAAATATAAAACAAATGAGTTGATAAGAATAAAAGGATTCTAGTTAACTCAGTTATGTATGCTAAAAAGCATATTCTTTTAAGTACAATACGTTTATCTACGCCCATTGAGTTATGAGAGTACATATGTATGTACCTATGTATCTACGTACTTCTTACGGTTCCTCGCGGCATTTTCTGAGCGAAAGTAAACTCATGAATAAAATGTCAATACGCACGTTTGTTTTCTTGCCAAGTAATTAACAAAAACTCGCTGACACACTGCTGGGTTCGCTTCTGACAGCAAAAGTTGGGCTGGTTTTGCTTATAAGGAGTCGCTGAATGAAATTTTTAAATGGTCCACAACCGCCTCTTTAGAGTTCCAAGTGTCAAGGCTTGAATATAAGATATTGTGTACATATCTTTTTATCCAATTTTTTCGATTCGTATACCACCAGATCAGTGACATTTTAAGTACCGTGCATTTAAAATGTCAATGAATTCAGGGAATTGGTTTCTGCGTAATTGCAGATTACATTTATTATAATATATTTGCAAATGATTACATTTATTGCTATGTTTGTATACATATTTTTGTCTTCATTATCACGTTTTCAACCCTTTTGCCACTCCACGGTTTGATACGTGTCTCTTCCCAGAATGAGGGTTGAAGTCATATTTTTTCGACTTGTCAGTTGCGAAAAAAATTATATTTTTGCAATGGTTGGTCACACTGCAATACACATTGTGATATGGATTGCCGATTGTTGGATTTCCAATACAGACTGTATTGGACCGTATAAGTGTGAAACGCACGAAATACGAAATAGATTTAACCAACGATTCGTGTGCCAGTTTAGCTGAAGCATCACAAAACGACCGTAAAATTAATAAAAAGACACTCCAAAAATTTCAGCAATTTTTGTATTAACCACAGTTGTACAGCTTTGACACCGTCTTGAGCCTATTCTAAACATTGTTACCTTCAACTGGGTGTGTGACAGGTAAAAATGTATTTTCGTTTCTATGTTTGACATATTAAAGCTCAAAATATATTGTAGCTTTCTGAAACGACTGAGTCTTGCCCGTAGCTAATATCATATTGACCCACATGCGTTATACAAATAAATTCTTTACATTATCAACGCTAGCACAGTTTTAGGTAACATACTAATGGAGAGATTGGTAAGTTGCGTTATAGTAGTTATAAACCTAGAAGTTTTGTGAGAATATGAATATAATCTTCAATCCATGAAGATTTACTTATTTATATGTACGTATATATACTTCATTGTTTGCAATGTTGACTTATAACTTTTAATATACAAACGGAGTATTTAAACTAATTCAAAATTCTCCTTAGTACAGTCGATTTTTAGTACCATCTGCAGTTGCTTTTGAATAGCAACTCCGTTGCATTCTTATAAATCAGATTGCTGAAAGCCATAATTGACCGCAATAGCCAGTGCGGTTTAACAGAATTGCCTAATATAATCGGCTAACATTTTAAGTAGCTATATTGTGCAAGACTAAAATTAAGGTTTTAGCTCAATTAAGGACGTTATAATATCATGAATTGCCCGTTTCCTCCAACTGGCGTCCGGCGGCGGTTTTAGCGACATTCCTGTTGAATGAGTAGCAGATATTTGTGATGACGTCACCTTGACAAATATCTTACTGATGTTGATTTGTGCTGTGGATTTCATTACTTCGAATTCTGGAATTATGTGTCATTTGCATTCTTATAATGAATTACAAAAATGTTTCTGTGGTTTATTGTCAGTGCTCATGCTAGTGAATTTGCGTTTTATTTCTTATTATTAAACCTATCAACGCATGTATTGTATAAAACGGAATTATAAAATTCTTATTCTATAAATCAAAGCGGACTTAGAAGACATGACAATAAAATTCAATATTTAATGTACATAGACTTTAATCTCATATTCGCTATATACGCAATTGTCTAACATACTTCAGTCATACACGAACTCACCTTACCCTTAAAACTACCAGCCAAGCTGCACCCTACTATAAATAGTTTTACACTATAAATATTTAATCTCAACCTGATTTTGTGTCTACATCCTTTACCGTTGAAGTGAATCAGCCAACTGAACTTTCTCTGCGGCTGCGATGTTTTAAAAAAACGCACACATACTATTTTGGATTTCGTCGTTTTCTCCGTCAACATTGGAGCCTTATCGTATGACTACTTATCGACAGCGCAGAACGTGTTTAGACAAAGCAATAATACACTTCCTTCTATGCATCAACGCTGGTAGCTGAAAGCGAAATTTCTTGTACTGATTTATTAGGACGTGTTATGTGGAGAACAAAATAAAAGCAGTTTAATCTTCTAGGCAAGCGTGCCTTAATTTAGGCTACATCTCGCTTAGCATCAGGTGAGGTTATAGTCAAACATCAGTTTTGGCTATTAATAAAGATCACCTGCCATTTTATTTACCTATTTTTAAGAGTCATGATATGTCAAGGAAATCGGTTTTGGTTGTAATCTTTAGGGAACAATGATTAGGATGTCTGAGTAGCGCTTTAAAAACATTTGACATACAGAATTACCACTATTTTGGACATCAATCAACTGTACTGGAGCAGTATTAGTAGTTTCGATAGAGACCCATGCCCAAACCTTTAGTTACCTAAGTAGGTATATAATTATTTTATCGATATGGTAAATCTGCCGCTTAACTCATGAAAGTATGTTTAAAAATGAGGTAATATTTATGCACATATCCCATCCGGAATCGCTGCAAGTTAGAATGTGAATTACATATTTTCAAGTATAAGAGTATTAAAAAAATTAAGATTAAGTTTTTAAATTATTAAAAAAAAATCACTAATGAAGTTCCAAGCGTTTTTATAATTAAATACATAAAAATCTTATGTTATTATAAAGTATATTAGATATCACATTATCTTAAAAATCTTCGTTCTTTTTTTAAATTGAAATAACTGGCCATTAAACAAATTGCAAATGCTTAAGTTGAATACTATTGCGAAGTATGTTTTATGGCCGCGCAGCCGGAAACAGTAATGGATACATCACAGTAATGAACACTTGCGATATGTTGCGTACTCAATTGTGAAGGTAACGTCGATCTATGATTGATTATAGCCGTACAAAATTGTATGTGGGCGATGATGGCAACTGACGCCTTCATACAGCATAGGCTTTTGCATCTGAACAATGATTACGAAGGTGGGACTTTTACAAGGATGCGAAATTTACATGTAATTAAGACGTCGAAGATGTCAATATTGTTATGAAATCGTCACTCCAGATCCCTTGTGGGGTACGCAGATGGCACCGATTACCGAATATCAAAGGCGTCCGAGTTTCCTTGAATAATATTAAAGTTTAGTAAAAATGTCTTGGATTCATTCCACCCACGACCATCTACTCCCATACCAGACTGTTGATAAAATGATGTACATACATAAATTCTAATTAAAAACTTACATAGATAGTGTTACTTCCTTATCACCCAGAACAAAACTTTAGTTCATCACACAAATACATAGTTTGACTGCAAAAATCGAACCCACATTCATCTGGCTCAGCAGTAAACGAGTGATTATTGGAATAATGGACTAATAAAAACGTAGTTACAACATAACGAATGAAAGTACATAGGAATACAATATATTTTTATGAGAAAAACGTAACTAGTTATTATTCAACCATTGCGTAGTGCTGGCGACAGCTAAGAAAATATTTGGTACGTAAATGACATACGCACTAACAACAGTTAAGGATTGATCTGTGGGAACTAACGGATATAAAATGATAGACTTCCATATTAGATATTTATATATAAATGTATTGAATGGTGTGTTTGTCACCGTCATCATTTTCTCATTTCCTATTGTGATTTTGCACAGCACAAGAATTGTTTACGACACATAATTTTCATTTGTAAGATCGTTAGCTTGATGTGACTTTAACTGGTTGTATTTTTGGGGGGTTTAATGTTAGATTACATTGATGGTCGGTTGGCTAAGCCTTATTAGCCCACTTATTAGCAAATTTTAAGCTAGTCTCGGTTATAAACATTTTTGTGTAGCTACTTTTTAAATTTTCTCTAGAGAAAGCGTACATTTTATACTTCACACTGTTACTATTATTATTTTGTATTATATCTCGTTAACTGCAAACTTGCCATGTAAAAGTAATCAACTTTACCATTTAACTTACAACACTATAGACAATTTCTTTGCTTATTTCAACACAGGCTTTTCGAGCTTATTTTGAGATCAAATAGCTGTGGTTCAAGGATATATTTATTAACATTCTTGTGGGCCAAATTGAAGTTCGTTTTAAACAATCTTATAATCTGCCAAGTAGGCTACTTACGAGTTGGAAATTCTATTCTTTTTATAGTATGAAACTTGACATAAATATGATTTATCAGTAGTATTGTGCAACAGCGCGGGCTGGTCGTAAAAACGATTGGAACAGTTAACGCTTAGTTTTATCAGATTTACACTTTCCGCTGTTAGAATAATGTCCGCGCGAGCTGGCTGCCGCCGTGCATACCACACGCAACTTATGGCTCTTTCGTGACTTTTTGCCTGCCAGTGTTATGCCGTGGTATGTAATATGCACACTAGATAACTTACACGTTTCTTTACGGGACTTTGCATATCTGTATACGTTGTTAAATATTTGTGTTCATTATTCTATATTTTCCGATTGTTTTTTTTATTGGCTGCTTTTTACGTAATAAAAAAAGTAGCCTAGGAATATCGAAGCCACGTAAGACTATAATTTCATTTAGTTCTCAATAATCGTTTTATCTAAAGTTTTGTCACCTACCCTCTCTTTGTGTTGTTAATTTAAATTTAGAACTCAAAAAAGTATTGTTCCTTTTCTAGGAATACGTGAAGTGTTCTTCCTCTTTGACAAATATTTACTCTTAATCATTGATACGGTTTTTAACATAATACTTTTGTAACGTATCACAACGACACTAAATGAAAGTTTTATATAAATTATTTACAAATAGCAAACTGTATTATTAAACAAATTACACTGCGAAAATACTCAAGGATCTAAAAGCATAATGCGTGATTGGATGTCAACGCTAAAGATGAAAGCTTTAGCTACTGCGAGCTTCGAGCTACGTGACCGGAGTCAAAGCTCTGAGCAAATCCGGTTCCTATGTTGCGTGGTTTTCATAACTCAACGCGATGTCGTGACGAGAGTGCGTGTGGTCGATGTCTTTTTACTACGGTCTCATACATATTTCATGTCATCAACACGCCGTCATTGTTTTGGAACACACAAAAACCAGCAGTAACTCAATCGTCGTTGAGCTAAACATCAAACTTTAGACGCTTCTGTATTGTGTTGTAATTAATTATCAAAGAAAAATATCACGGATAGTGTCAAGACTGCGAGAGCGTGTGTTCTCTTTGTTCTTTCTTCTAAGAAAAATCTGTGCGATTCGTGTAGGTATAGGTAGGATGGAAGGGTCGACGGCTGGTCATTGACCGTTGGGCGCCAGGCCGCATACCGTCTCCTGGTAAAAATAGACCGGTACTGCCTACCATCGCTCTGCACACATTCTCACTGCACCAACTTTGCATGCAATTTTGTGGTAATCGAAAATCCATGTCTCTATCAGATAGAGCTATGCAAATTGCTCAGTCGCTGTTCACGATGATTGTATATCGATTTCAGCGCAGACATAAAACTTTGAATATAAAGCCTGTTTCTATCATGTTTGTCATTATATAGCCGTGTTCTGCCCAGTCTCCTTTATAGCTATACGTTCTGTGCATACTAATGTTGAACATGCTTTCACTGGAAAATGCATTATGGCAACACGCACAACGAATGCCAAAATCTGTACTATGTTTCTCGTGGAGCGCAGAAATGCAATTTTGTTATATACTAAGC
>DWME01001966.1:0-22515 GCA_018244795.1 Parelbella ahira ahira
ACTATGGCCTTGACCCTCTCAGTATGAGAGGAGACCCATATTCCAACAGTGGAATGACAAATGGGTCGATTATTATTTATTTATTATATAAAAAATGTCGGAGGCGGTCATTAGTATGAGAGCATCGAAAATAGTCATATATATAGCACAGTGCCACATACAATATATAGGTATGTACATAAATACGACGTAAATTAATTTGCTGTCGATAATTGCTTAAACGTTCTATCAATTACATTGCTGCTTTACTATATTCAATTTTTTATACCTATTTTTCCTATGTTCTCGGAAACGCTTAAGGAATTTTACTTGATATACATATTTATTCAGCAAAATAATTAAAATCGGTCCTCATCTATATACCTACGTACATACGTAGGTACATAAATGAGGACCGATTTGTATGTGCCTTTATAACGTCTTAGAAAATGTTAGTAAAGACCTTATATGCCGCTTAAAAGTGTGCATAGTAAAGATAAAATATTTTTTTAAATAATCTTTTGACAATATCACACAGGTTTCATTTGTCAGTTGTGTTCATGTGCAATAGAATACGAGTAAGCCTGTTGACATTAATTAATATCGCACAATTATATTGTCTTCTTTTTCTGCTCCTGTCATCTTCTCTCCTCTCAGGAGAAAAAGAATTACTAGCTATCAAAAATATTTTCCCATAATTTTTGACAAGCAAAGATAACAAAAGCTATACAGTTCTACAGATGAAGGAAGTCAATATTGAAAATTAAATTTCTAATGTATCCAAATTTTTTGTTTTGCGATGTTGACTAACAAAATTAATATTTTCCCGCCTAACCCTTCGGGGATTATAGGCGTGACAATAGAAAAAAGCTATAAGATAACGTAAAATGACACTAAATAAACCCATGTACTACCTAACAGGAAAACCGCCAAAATAACATCTACAGATACCAATACTGCATGCACGTCACATGACAGCATATTTAGACCTACAGACAAGATAATATAAACAATAATAATAATAATCGACCCGTTTATCATTCCACTGTTGGAATATGGACCAAATCTCGTATTAAGAGGGTTAAGGCCATAGTCTGCCACGATGGCCATGTGCGGTTTGGCAGACTTCACACACCTTAGAATTTTTTTTTGTAAATTCTAGTGTGCAGGTTTCCTCACGATGTTTTGCTTCACTGTTAGCAAGTGACATTTAAACATAAAACGCACTTTTGTAAAGAGGTGCGCGCAGTGGATTTGAACCCAGCACCCCCGGAATGAGAGGCTTAATTCTTAACCACTGGGCTCACTGCTTTTGAAAGACAAGACTGTCCTTTAAATTAATAACGTTTAATCACTTATTTATTTTATTTAACAATTTTGTACACAGAGAATAACGATGACTGCCTCGTTGGTTGAGCGGTTGCAAGCCCGACTGCCGATCGGGAGGTTCTGAGTTCAAATTCCGGGTCCGGTGCTATTGGATTTTTGTAATTTAGAATTTCTAGTAGTGACCCGGAGTCTGGAATTGTGCCCGGTGTATGGCAATAGCCTCACCACCTATTCCATGGGACGTAAAACGTAACTGGTGAAACGTGGGAGTGTAGGTACTACACTTCTCTGCCTACCTCTTCGGGGATTACAGGCGTGATGTTACGTTAAATGTAATTGAACCGTGAATTAGTTAGTCTAATCGGTACGGAAATCATTTATATTAAAATAACATTTATCTGTAAGATAATGTTTGAGGGTACTTTTAAATTTACCATAATTTTCTATATTTACATTAGAAACGGATATTTTGTAGTAGAACGCGCTGACCATTCCTAACACACTTTCTGTGTAAAACTGTAGTAGCTGAGTTGTACTAGAAATTGTTTCAACCTTACCTTAAACCGTATTTTGACACTCAATAAGTGCAGAAAAAAAATATTTTATAAAGTCTCCACTTTATTTTACATCTGTCGACGCAAATGTATAATTAAAAGCGAAGACAAGTTGTACACCATCGTTCCGCTACGAAACCATAAAAAGAGAATGATGGCACAATTCCAAATATCCGAATGTTTTCGCGAATTGTTTGCGTTGCGCCTGGCAGCACTGATGGATTGACGCAATACCGCCTCCATCTCTACGTTAGGTCTTACACTTGTACGTCGTAAAAACGCATTATACGTAAGCGCTATACCTACACCACATGCGCGTGGTCGTTACATTATTTGCGTACGTTTTATAAAATACGAATTTATATTAAGAGACGAGATATGCGAATGTGGACGGATGCAGGTGCCGAAAGGCTAGTACCTACTCACCTATCTTGACCACATAGATTAGATACTGACGCTGATGGGGGAGGCATACGTTTGTGAAACCGGCGTGCGTGTACGAAGAAATTGTTGAACGTAGAAAAAGCACGGTTGCTGTTGTTAGAGGAGTGCCAGTAATCCTGCAGATCAAAAATGTTCGACTGTTAATACTAGCGTTAATACTCACCATTAAAATCGTGAATCGAATCGCTAATAACTTTATTTATAATCAGTAATATCGATTAAGTAAATTTTATATTAAAAACAAACGATACATCGGAACATGTATCGATACTTACTTATATGTATATACCTACTGTAAGTATTATAGAATTATAGATTGTAGTAATCTTTTGAATGGAATTTTCTCGCGGATCACTTATAGGTATATAACTCCCCAAAGAGGTAGGCAGATGAGTGTAGTACACTCGCACAATTCTCCTGTTACGTTAACGTCCCACGATGGATTACATGGTAAACTTATTGGCATACCCCGGCCACAAATCTAGTCTTTGAATCTCTACTAGAACGATCGTAGAACCCACCCCACTATATCGGTAGTCGCACTAGCAACTACACGACTAATGAGACAAACGGGATAAGTAAAATGAGTACCAGATAATGCAAAGCTTTTTAAACCGCTACAAAAAGTTTCGTCTAAGGTACAGTATTAAAATGAAGTTTCTAAACCTACTTTTTTCGTTTAACGGACAGTACTAGAATGAAGTTGCCAGGCCTATTTATCTTCATCATTCCGCTCCCGGGATTAATGAGTGGGAGCAAACAGTCCGTATCGTAAGTGGGCCATTGTCATCCACGAACAATTAACCTCAAGGAGAGCGAACGGAAACACTCATTGGGCCGCCACTCCGCTTTCATCTCAAGCTGCAGAACTACTTTCAATAAATGCCGAATGATTAAAATGCTTTCTTTAAGTAACTAGTTCTGATTATTGTGGATATTTTCTGCGGCGAGTAAATAGTTGTTTGTACTGTTATGCATTGCAAACTTTATAGTGTCCATATAGCAATGCGAATAATACATAGTGCCAAACAGCTGATAGAAACATAAGTATATATGTATTTATAAATAAGTGGTTATATATTTTTAAACCTAGACACAACAAACACTTCTGTTCATGACATAAATATTTTTCCCGGGAATCAAACATACAATATCCGGCTCGGCTGTATAAATTCACTAACCAATAGGTACTAGACTGAGATCATTTCAGGTACAATTTTATAATAGATAATAAGTATTTTTAATAATAGTGACTATTGAGAAAACTGCGCGCGCGTATGCTTTGGCTACAGTATTCTTTTTTGGAATTTGAATAAATGTTGCCGAGCATTCTGAAGATGTTTTATATAACTTTAGCGTTTATGTGTTTACCTGCCGAAAACACCGCGAGAACAATGTTTATTTATATTCTAATGCAAAATAGAATAACATTTGATGGGAAGTTAGTGAACGTGCTTTGAATGTACATATACAAATATATACCTACAAAATATGTCTAAATTTTTTATATTATTAAGTGTATAACATTATTAATACCATCGAAATGTGTTAAGAACTCTAAGCATTTTTTACACAAAACTGTCTTACGGTATGAAATGAGCTATGATGGCAATTAATAATCTTATACAAATTGAAAATTATATGGAACAAATCTCATAGTATGACGGTAAAAATAGCTGAGTTATTTAAATAAACTTAAACTCCAACAACATTATTGTGTACCTATTTACTTTTGTTACTTATTAGCTATATACGGGTTGTTATGGAAATGAAAAAAAATGCGCTTAGTGACCATAAGTATATAAACATCTATTACTTCATATACTCTTCAATATTGGTTAACATATGTACGTATGTGATAAAATTATACACGTAAGTATTTTTTATCTTCAGAATAACACTAATAATTTATGATATAGCATATTTACGATTACAATATCACGTTTATGCTTCAATAACAAAATAGTTTAAAAAGTACTCACTATTTCACAGGGCCCTAATTTTTTGACTAACTAAATTGTCTCTACATCACAAATTTTTTCCAATTCGTCTAACATTTATTATAATTATTGACTTACAATTTTTCTAAAATTATAAGATAGAACTACTTATTAGAGATAGATATTAATTATAAAATAATAAAAAACCTTTATTTTATACTTACCTATCGAATTGTTGAAGCAGAGGCGATATATCAGAGACACAAATTTCTCCTGTCCGCAGCAGTCGTGATGATGAAAACGGTGCAGAGAAGGAGAAGGCCGGCCGCGGCTGGGCTTCCAGCACTAACCTTAGTTGCAACGAACCATCCAAGAAGGACGCCTTCTCCACGGGTAAGTTACTTTCACCATCATCATCATTATTACTAGCCCTTCATCGCGCACTGCTGGCCATTAGAGGCTACTAGAGATTATTATTAGCATGCCACTGAGTTCGATCTTCAGTCCTTCGAATCCAACCAGAAATTTCCGTTTTGCGTCTGTCACAGAACCAATAACAGTTGGAGTAGACGTGTTCTGGAGTTGAAACCAGACCTTGGCAATTACAGCATAGGACGCCCTCCAACTAAGTGGAGTGACGATCTACGCAAAGTGGCTGGCAGCAGTTGGATGCGAAGTTACTTTATAATCACAAAATATCTTCTTCGCTTTGCAATAGTAAAGTCCTTCCTACACTTCGCGATGCTAAGTTTACAACAGTGAGTTGCTTTCTTTATAATAAATAGTGGGTGTAGTAAACTAAGTCTGTGCCGACTTGGCGGTAGTTAAGTTACCATTCCTTAAATTACTTCCTTAAAAAGGAATGAACGAAATGTTTGTAACGTACATTGAAAGAGGAACGACAATTTTTTCTTCACAAATTAACTTTCTTTTTATTTAGTTCTAAACTAAATATACATAGATATTGCTAGGTTTATATATTCTAATATGTTGAAAATGTATAATCTAGTTCGATCACCTTCTATAAGATCTACGTAAATATATATTTTATGTACATGGTTCAATAAAATTTAATATCCGTCTAAATAGATTCCTATTTATCTTTAATGTACTCATATATATACCCTCTTTCTACTGCATCAGCCAATTCCCTGTAATGGACCAGATCAGCAAATGTATATCCATTTAATTCTCGGCATTGGAAATCCTGAAGCATCATAAATAGTATTTATCTAAACTTGATAAAAGATTATTAGAATTTCGAGCTTTCATCCATACTATTCGACTATTAAACGTTTCATGACTATGTATGTATGTAAGTATGTAATGTCTACATGTTTAAAACGTGTACCGGCTTATCTGAGATATGTTTTTTCGGGTAAGCCCGATAATCTCCTCCGCGATCTCTTTGCGATGATCTGGAGCTCGTGAAAAATCTCGGATAGGTCTGAAATAATTCGGGCTGTCCAGGAAAAACATACTTGAGTTAAGTCGATAGATAATTTAATCATGTTTATCAGTACTCTTAGAAACCAATTACAAATTTGTTTATTTAAATATGTTATTCATTACCAACGCAAGGACATAACACACTGAGAAACTAGACAAGATGAGCCATGCGCAGCTATTAGTGCACGAGCTGACGCCAACTAAATCCATTGCGAATATATTTTAAATCTAGCAGGAATCTTTATCTAGTAGCAGAATAGAAGTATTCAAAATAATCAAATTAAATGGTAGGAAAGAGCGAAGGTGGTCTGTGTTTGAGTAAAGATCGGTGGATCTAAAACTCAACCTTGGGAGATACCAGTTGCGTAAAATTAAATAAATATCTTTCAAGTTTATACAATTGCCGTATTAATAAAAGCTGTTTTTTCAATATCGGTCACTTACATTTAATAATAGGATTAAATTATACTTTTATTATTTCTTTGTTCGACGTGATCGTAAAATTATACCACTAAAATGGAAATCTCGTCGACAGGGTTCTCCAGAACCAGCACGTCGTGGACGTCGACTCCAGACTTGGGGGCAAACGACAACGACTCCATCACAGCCGTCACAGTCAGCTTAAAGCTGCCAAAACGTCGGCTCACGGGTCCATTAACTTCCTTGGACACAGGACAAAACACCAGCACCACAAGTATGATTTATGAACACAGATATATCCCAATGATTTATGATTTACCTTTATCTTACCGTTCAAAGAAAATTTGGCAATAGTTTAGAATCTTAAAATACATAAGCTGTCTGTGCAACATAAGTATTATTTATTGCATGTTTAAGATTTCCTTGTTTTTACTGATGTAAACGTAACATCACGCCTGTAATCCACGAAGAGGTAGGCATTATTTTATTATTTTTTTTTTTATATTTGCTATTTAATATTATTTTCATGTGCACACAGCCTCAGAGACAGTGGTACAGGTGCGGCGACCGTCACCATCACCACCACGGGCCACAGCAGCGCCAATCATTATTAGCAAAAATGATTCCCTTGCTGAACGAGTTAGGAAGGTAACCACGAAAATCATTATTTGCAAAGACATAAGGTCATGCCATGCCATAATGCCTTAAATAGAAAGTAATAATAATACGAGTATGACTTGCAGAAATTTTATCACACTGAATATGTTAATTTTGTTTTCTTAACAAATCTTAATAGGTAACAGTATTTAGACATAATAATTTACATAAAAATTTACATCTAAATAATATAATATATATATAATAACTCTGAGTAAAGGTGTTAGACTGTGTCCCGTGGAATATGGTGCTTAAAATAAACCAAAGGTCACCATCCAAGTTAGTATTTGGCAAAGCTCGAGACATTACAAGTCACTAATTGCGGAAATGTCCCATTGACCCATTCTTGCTGATCCTTTTATAACTGGCATGCTGTGATCTTATAGATATTAGTAATTTCTTATACCTAAGTAATAATTGTTTTCAAAAACAGTTGTTTGTACCAAAATTCATTGCAGATGAACTTAATGAAATCCCAGAGCAGTTTTGAAAAGGAATCTAGTATTGAAAAAGAAAGAGAACGACGGAGTGCGTCAAGAAGTAAAGAAGAAGAGAAAGTCAATCGGACTAAAGAAGAGAAAACATCTGCCAAAGAGGACGTCAACTTCCTTATGCAGGTATCTCATTGTGCAGTTGTGGCAAAATACTTACAGTGTACGAAGAATACAAGCATTAACACAACCCATTAATAGACTATATTCATTAAAAAGAAAATTTACGTATAAAATTATTACGAACATATAAAGTATCTCATTTTGTATACAGGTAAAGAGTAATCGAAATGCCACGAATAAAGTAAAAGATACAAACTTGAAACCACCCTTACGCGGTGGTCCATCTCGTGATAAGGAGGAGATATCAGATGACGAAAGCACCACGGGTACTACGACAACGGAAACCACACTCGTTGACGCCAACGTCAAAGAATATCAGGTATTGTTTGCTATTGACTTTACTGATATACATAAGAGACCATTTTGACGATATTGAAAACTATGTATTTATGCGTAGGTAAAATTCAATTAAATTTGTATGGACACATTTTTTTCAGGACCAAATTGAAAGCTTCAAACAAGAAGTAGATTTTCTTAAAAAACGTTGTGAAAGAGTAGAAAAAGAGAAAAGTGACATTTTACTGAGAAGGCTAGCAAATATTGACACAGTAAATAAATACAGTACTGGAAGATCTTCAGAGGTCCTAAAACTTCAACAGAAAGTTAACGAGCTCACGTCTCAAAATGAAGACTTAAAAGACGAGAAAAAACATCTCGCTTTGAGAGTGAAAGAGGTTGAATCTGAATTAGACGTAAGTATGTATAACAATACATTCAATTGTAAATGTACATAATTTCTTTTATATTATAATTATCTTAATATTCCTTTTACTGTGTACAAAATTGTTAAAAAAATAATATCTAGAGTAAGTGTCACTTTAAAAATCCTACAGTATGACGTCGCCAATTGAGACTATATACATAAATAGGGTATTTTTTGTAATATATTTCTAGTCCCGTCCATCAGTAGAAGCGCAAACGCGGCAAATAGAACAGCTCCGAGCGAAACTATTAGCAGCAGAAACGCTATGTGAAGAACTAATGGACGAGAACGAAGATATGAAGAAGGAATTACGGGACCTCGAGGAAGAAATCGAAGAGATGCAGGATAACTTCAGGTTTGTAGGGCACTTAAAGTTGCCTCCAAATAACTGGAATTAGCCATAAGTAAATAGTCTTAATGAAAATAATGTAATACTTATTGAAAATTATTGGTCACCAGAGAGGATCAAGCAGATGAATATTCGTCGCTTCGAAGAGAATTGGAACAGAAAATAAAAGATTGTAGAGTGCTCTCCTTCAAGCTAAAAAAGACTGAAAGAAAAGCTGATCAGCTAGAGGCGGAGAAAGCTGACCAAGAAAAGAAATTATTAGAGGTAAACCAGATATATTACATCTCAGAACTGGTTCACATTTCCATCTAAGAAAGCAGCAATTTACACCATGGACTTTTTACGTAATATCACTACTTTTATCATGTTATTATTACATGAAATGGATAATATAAAGTAGTTTCGAAAAATGTACATATATTTTGTAAATAATACGACAGAAAACGGAATTGGAAAATGTAATTAAATTTTTTTAGATAGTTGGTGGTGCGGAGGGTATGCAACGCGAAAACAGGATTAAGGAGTTGGAGCAGGAAGTGTCGCGCTCTACGGAAGTGGCACTGAGATTGCAAAGAGAGCTAGCGGAGGCCAATACCAAGTTAGCTGCAGCTTCTGGGGCACCACCTGCCAATCTTAGCAAGCAGATGACACCTGGAGATCGGGTATGTTAATCTTATTGATATTGTAAGTTTCTTGAAGTAATAACGAAAATGTAGTAGACTAATGTTTAAATTACATTTCTTGTTAAATTGTTTATACGCGCCTTTTAACTTATGGCACTTAAGAGCTTAAGATAAAAAATAAATGTTAACTTGGGCATTATGATTTAAAATGGTTGCAATTGATATTTCTATTACAGCAAAAAATATCACGATCTTCCCTCACCCGGGGTGGAAGCCAAGAGGATCCAGCTCAGCTTTTGCGCGACCTCCAAGACTCGTTGGAGCGTGAAGCTGATCTCCGAGAACAACTGCGCAATGCTGAAGAAGAGGTACGTTTTAATGTCTGCCATAAAAGTACGAAATTTAAGATGCGCCGAGAAATTAGCAGCCAATGGATTAAAACTTTAATTTCTATAATATAATAGTAACCAAGCTACATTTATTCGTATATTTGCATATGCCTTATATAACGCTTAATCAAATTACTTACGCATCGTAGAAATTAATTCACTATTAAAAATATTTCTGATTCTATAAATGCCTTAAATGAATATTTTATTATCAATATAGTTCCTGATTAGTTTTGCGAGTATAAATCAAAATATTGATAATGATATCATATCTACCAAGAAGGTTCTAGGCCTTTCCGCAAAAATGAACTTGTAGATTAGTTTACAGTTTTTTACCTGTTCCGCGATATTTTTGTTTGTAACTCGGTTAATTCCGCTCGATATTCCATTTAATAGAGCATCAGCTGTCACCGTACGGTAAACTGGCAAGGTGCCAGTCTCTGATTCAACATCCAGACGTAAATATAATACATTGTAAACAAAACCCAAATAAGACACTGCGTATTCAAAGAATTGTCTTAAACTATGTATTATTTCAAGATCGAAATTGAGAAGACAAATTCCCCAAATTTATAATGATTTTATCTCCAAACAGGCAAATCGATATCGTCAACGCTTTGGAGGCAGAAGAATACCTCCGCCTCCGAAAGTTACATCGCCTGCACCCTCTCATCTTATTCCATCCAAACCTGCTGCCAATGCTTTGGAAAATCAGTCTACTCAAAAAATACTTGAAATGCAACTCATGTTAGAAAAGAAGCTAGCATCGTTAGATTTAAACAAACTTTCTATCGGTATCAATCAAATCATACAATCTCCCCAAGACCGTATTCTTTTTTACTCTCAAGGATCACAAGCAGATCTTATATTTGTACAAGATGTTGCTATAGATACTCGGAAAATAACTTTAGATTCAAACATTCAATGTAATTCAGAAATTTCAGAAATGTTTACCCAAACTGATGTCGCCTTTATGAAAAACAAAAATGTTCAAACTGACTTTTTTAAATCTAATTGTCATATCCAAACAGATAAAATTAAATTGAAGCATGCTTGCGTGCAGACTGCAGCCAAGCCATGCATCAATAAATGTTCACAAGCAGAAAATAACGTTAAAATAAAAATTGATGCTTCTACTGAAACCATGATTAATAATTCAAGTGAAATGAGTGAACAACTTGACGATACAAAAGTGAACGGTCAATATAACGCAAAGGAAGCATCAGTAAATAAAAATGGTAGTAACAGATCTTCTAGAGAATCCGACAGCCCCCCACTTTCATCGGAAAAACCAACTCCTTCAGATCATTACACTTTTCCTTTCGCTTCGTTGTTCAATTCGTTGGCAGTAAGGTTACCGATTGTAGGTACATAACTATTATGCCCCTGTTTAATTTCGTGTTGTTTTAAAAGAAATTCATGTATGTAACAAACCTAGTAAAACGTCTAGTTTAGATCAATTGCATTGTGAAAAATAGATTTGTAAAATACTAACGAATATTTTCAGGCTAATAACTTGCGTAAAACTGCGTCAAGAGTTGAGGACGACAATGAGTCCTTACTTCTACAGCTGAAGAAAATGGCTACCAAGGCCAGAAGTACGTCAAACTAATTATGTTATTGAAAATCCATTCAGTTTGTGTATCCCCGATCCTTGCGTCACTTCTCTTGCATTGTACTTTATAACACCATTGACGTTATTATACTCCATAACAAACTCGCAACTGTTACTTGTTCTTTAAAATTGCGATGTTCTCACTAACACGCTTTTGCCTCAAT
Organism: Parelbella ahira ahira; assembly: GCA_018244795.1. Taxonomy (NCBI): domain Eukaryota; kingdom Metazoa; phylum Arthropoda; class Insecta; order Lepidoptera; family Hesperiidae; genus Parelbella; species Parelbella ahira. Next base: position 11,230 of record DWME01001966.1, read on the forward strand.
AGGAAGTTTCATTTTGTACATAGATTTAAGCCGGCGTATTTTTCTGTGGTAGCCATTTTCTACAGTTCAGTTTAAGACCTGGTACAAGAAATCAATTCTTCAGTATGGAATTTTTCTATGACTCATCTCTACATTGGTTTATTTAATCATTTTAACGATTACTTATTTTAACTAATATTTCCTAACGGGTATCGTAAAAATAACACAGATCATTTGTAACGCAATACTAAATTTCTCTGATTGCTTTGTCTGCATCCCAAATTTTTCCTTTTATTAGTATCACTACAAAAATATTTAAATAATTACAGCTCGTAAATTATCACCGACACCACCCACAAACAGGCTTGCAATTGAAGCACCCAATGAAAAAGACGAAGGTATTTCGGATGAAGAGGATCCTGCTGAATTACGACTTTTACTGGAACTTAACGAACAGGTAACTTCAGTTACTTTTTAAAAATATTCGTGAGTTATACTAATACTGAAGATAATTTAATAGTATTACGTTTTAGGAGTCGGCAGTATTACGGAGAAAGGTAGAAGATCTGGAACAAGATAAAGAGTCATTAGCAAAGCAAGTAAAAGAACTTACGGAGAAAATTGCCACGGTTACAAAAACTAATACAAACACGACAGTTACTGTTCGAAGAAATATGAGCAAGAGCAACAACTTAGCCGAAGAAAAACTAAAAGTACAACTCCTACCACAATAATCGACACTTTTCTTGGTATAAATTGCAGACGATTAACACTTTTAATGAATTTTCAGGTTCTAGAAGATGAAATAGCCGAATTAAGGAAGAAATTAATTGAAAAAGAAAGAGATTGTGAAAGATTACACGCGGAACTTAGCCTAGCGCAGAAAAAACCCAAAGTCTCTTTAATTAAGAGCAAGTATGTGTATTTGAAAATATTTTATAATTACATAAACATTGATAATATATTTTACATGAATACATTATATATTTAAACTTAACTACTGTTTTTAGATCTTTAGATGGCGTAAGTGAACAACAGAATTTAGATCTGAGAAGACAACTTCAATCTATTGAACAGGAAGCCAGTGTTTTACGAACTAAAACACAAACTTTAGAAGCAGATAATGAGAAACTCCAGGCAGAAAACAAGAAGTTACAAGTAAGCATAAATATACATAAATAAAATAATGTCGATTAAAATGTATATTAAACGGATATTGACTTTAGCTCATGTAATGTGCTAGATAATATATGTTAATCCATATTATTGCCTATACAATAATTACGAAATTTATAAATTTCACATTAACGTATCTTCAAATCAACTGTAATTTATCACTATTTTTTTTCATTTAGCTATTGAAAAACGCTAAAACTCTAAAATCAGATAAATCGTTAGAGCAGACAACAAATAAAGTAAGCCAGTTAGAAACGGAACTAAAAGATGCTTTAGCTAAAATTAAAGAATTAGAAACTAATAAAGAGAAAGAAGAAAAAGCTGAAAAGAAAGTCAGATTTGGCGGAGAATTAACAAAAAAAGACGCAGATAGCCTCAAATCGAAACAAGATGAATTAGACAGACTAAAACTGAGTTATAGCAAGGTAAATTGGCTTAATACATTATGTCTTAGTCATATTTTGACATCCCAAATATTTCGTCTGCTATATATTATAACTGACAAATATTTATATTACAGTTAGATAAAGAAAAAATTAAACTTACAAATACACTAAAAGAATTAAAAGAAGATGCAATGAAAACTTTTAAGCCAAGGACACCAAAGAAGCCTACTGATATCACTACCAAATTACAAATGAAAAGGATGGTTGAGGAATTGGAAAGTGAAATAGGTATTTCATAAGTAAATTATTATTTTGTTTATTATTCCCCTGGAAAGTATGTATGTACATATATATGTTGAATGTCATAAAACAATTTCAGGTGAGCTGTATGTTATAATGAAGAATGCTGGGATGTCTTCTCAAGAAACAAATGCTAAAGAACAACTAGAAAAAGATGTTGAGGATCTTAAATCCAAAATGTCAAAAACTGAATCAGAATTTACCAATGAAAAGAATCGATTACAAACTGAAATAGGAAAACTAAAAGACCTTAATAGTAAACTAGAGGCAGATAATTCATCATTAACCAGTAAAATAAAAACACTTGAGACTGATTACAGCAAAGCTACAAGTGAATGCAAATCCGTCAGTGAAGAAAAGAAAAACTTAGAAACACAAATCGCCAAACTTAATGCTGACTTAAGTAAGTTTTTAATGTTGTAGCAATAATATTAATATTTATACTATTTTAACATAGGTATTACAGCGATAGTTTTTCCAAACGAATTCATGTTTTTTAAATGCATTTTATTTACATTTTTAATTATTTATTTTATAGAAAAATCAACTACTCAACAAACAGCGATGTCCGACTGCATGAAAAAAATTGAAGATCTTAAGAAGGAAATGGATATTAAAGACAAGGAAATTGAAAAACTTAAAAAACAAGTTGAAAATATCACTAAAATGGAGCAAGACAAAAACAAGCTTATTAAAGAGGTACCTAATATTGACGTTCAATATTGAATCATAAAGTACCGACAGTAGATTTATTAATATATCTAATGAATTAATTATTTATAATGTCTAACATCATCAATTTACTAGGTCGGTGATAAGACTAAAAAGATAGGTGAGCTGGAGAAAAAATTGAAAGAGACAGAAGACAAGTGCAAACGAACCGAAAAACTTCTATCTACCCGCAAAGAAAAGCTTAGTAAACTTGAAAAGGAGGTATGTACTTTAATATACTATAAGAAATAAATAACCTAAAATTATTTACATTGGAAACTATCATCTTAACTTTTATTATATTTCATTTACATAATTTAACTAATTTATAACTGTAATTAAATGCTCTCATATGATAATATTGAATTTCATTCTTCAATAACATTAGCTCTTAGAAGAAAAAGAACAATCTGAAGCTTTAGCAAATTCTCATAGACGGATATCGAAGGATTTCACTACAGAAAAGGATGAATTACAGTCGAAACTCCTAAAGTCTGAAAGTATGGTTATTACTTTAGAATCAGATTTGAAGGAGTTAAAGTTAGAATTTGATAATAAAATAACCAACATGGAATCTACGATAGCCGCTAAAGATGTCCATATAAAACAACTGGTATTTATAAAATATTGTGTGGAACATATCACTTGCATGTTCCCTGTCACCAATTATTATGAGATTAGTTCCGTGATTTCTTCTGTATTATCATGCTTCTGTAGGTTGTGGTATTTCAGTGTGAGCCCCATTAGTACCACTAAGTCCATGCATGTATTATCTTTTATATATGTATTGATACGTTAAATTCTAGATGTTATATAGTTAAATGAAAGTTAGATCTATTTTGTTAAAACTTTTCTTATTTATTGTGTATTCTTTTATTTCAATACTAATGTAATATCCTCTTTTAATCGGTTAGTCACAAGTTTGTTTTGGTAATTAACTTAAATTAAACAAAACTTAGGAGGATGCTCTACGTGAAACATCAAATCAGAAATACGACGAAGCAATATCATTAGTTGAAATGACCCAATTGAAAGATAAATGTGAGAAAATGACAAAGGAGCTTCAAGATAAAACCGGCGAACTGACTACCGTTAAAGAAGAACTCAGTAAGATTGAAAAAGAATATTCCACCTTAAAATCTGAAATAGCCCAATTGAAATCTGATTCTACAAAACTGGAAAATGAAAAGAAAGATCTAGAGAATAAATTACAAACAGAAAAGAAAGAGTCCAGTTACTGGGAAAGCAAAGCATCGGATTCTGATACAGATTTACAAGTACGTATTATAAAAGTAGTTTTAAGGATATTTTTATAATTCTTAATTACAATTGATATTTATCATTTATTACAGGCAGAACGAAAGAAACTAGAACGTATAAGGCTCGCACATGACAGAGACATCAAGAATAAAGAGGCCGAGTTAGCAACATTAAAAGGAAAGCTTAAAGTGTTAGAGCAAACTTCAGGCGCAGGCACCAAAAGAATAGCAGAACTTAAACAAGAATATGAAGAATCGGTTAAAAGTATGCCTAAACATTTAAAAAGGTAAAATGGATGGAAAGTATTAAAGGATGCTTTCAAAATATTTAAAAAACACTAATTTTACAGAACTGGAACATTCATTGGCAGTAGAGAAGGCTGAGTATGAGGAATTGACCGGAAAGTATGAAATTTTAGAGGAAGAACATGTGGTTACAAAAGCGCGGCTGACTGTTGAAAAAGAACAGGCTCAAGGGTAAGTAATTAACCAAAAGTAATTAAACATAACAATTTTTAAATAAATAGAGAACGGCTTTTAATATTAATCAACCATCATAATTTATTAAATTATTATACATAACAGGGAACTTAAGCATTTGCAAAAAGAACTTAACAACACACTAGGAGAGTTGAAAGCACTTCAAGACAACTTTGAAACTCAATCTGCATCGTGGAATAAAGAGAAAACAGAAATGCAGGTAACATTTTATTATTAACAAAATTGACAATAATTACACAATGAAACGATAACGCATTTAAGCGTTTAAAAAAAACCATATCTAATAATCGAAACTAATAATAACCATAATAAAGTACCTAATGGAAGAAGTATTACTAAAACAAAGACATCAGATAAGAAAATCTACGAATATGTAAATTCCAGAATGAAATATCATCGTTACAAGACAGACTGTGCGGTGGCGGCTGGGAGGTGGAGCGCGCGCGGCTGACGGCGCGGCTGGACCAGCGCGAGCGGGAGTACAAGGACGCTGTGGACTCGCGCAACGTCCTCGAGCATCACCACGACCTCACCAAGAAAGAGGTTAAACAATTCTGCATACCCTTCACTGACATTTTAGGTGATGGAAGACATGATACATATATACGTACTGTATACTGCCTTGTACCAACCAAAAAGGTACTACTATTACTCAGTTTTGTACTAGTAATATTATTGTAGTAACAATAATCTTCATAGACTATAGATAGGCATAGTCCAAAGTCAAATTTACTGAATTATTAACAATGTTTTTGTTCACAAAATTCTCATTATAAATATATAAGGATCGAAGTCATGACAACAAAAAAAATATATTTATTTCATTTATCTAAAATGTACTTATTATTCTTCATATTTACATTTTCCGTAAACAAGAAATGTATATTGACAGTTAGAAGAAGCTCGTCAAAAATTGGAAGACTATGAAAAAGTAAGCAAAGTGCAAAGAACTCTAACAGCTGATAATGCGGAGTTAGAACGTGAATTAGCAGCTTTGAATGCTAGACTAGAACAAGCAGACAAAGCCAGGAAAAACGAGGTCAATGATACTAAGATGAGATATGAGGCGCAAATGAACAGCATGCGGGACGAACTCAAATCACTTCACGTACAGGTAACATTGATTTTATGTTTATTTATTGTATAAATCTTTAAAAATTTTCAAATGAACTCAAATATATGTACATTCGTAAAGCTAAAATTAAAGAATTTCAATTTACGAACTCATTGCACAGGTATCGAGATTCAGAAGAGAACGTGATAATTACAAACAAATGTTGGATTCAGCTCAGAAATCTATTGCACAAGCGAAGGAAGGCGATAAAAATGTTAGAGCTCAACGAACATCCATATCTAGTGCTGACGAGGTTGGTGTTTAATGTTTTCGTCACAGTTTATTTTCGAAAAATACATATATTTGGAATAACGATTGTAAAGATTTTTAAAACTTTTACTCATCATTATTACCAGACAACATCTTCAGAAAGTTTAAAATCTGTTACCTGAACTTAAAATTTACATTTAAAATCAAATCCTTAAAAAATGTCAACATTTCCAAATATCTAACTTAGATAAAAAAATATACTTTACCCCATTCTAAATAATATGTATATTAATTACGTTTTAGGAAGAATATCGAACGAAAGTCGCGGTGCTGGAGCAGCAGAACGCTTGTCTCGAGGACGAACTGTGCGAAGCGAGATTACTGGCCTCCAAACTTAACAGCGAGTTGGTCAGTGAGCGGTCCTCTGCGGAGATTCGACTTGCAGAAATGCAGTCACGACTCAATGAGGTATAAAACCTGAACACGAAAACTTGGATACATTTTATAATTAGTTACAATAATTACGAAACGCTCAATTATCAATCAATCATCTAAAAAGAGTTTACCATGTTTGGTGTCTGGAAGTTCTACATTTTACTATAATTGTCGAAGATATTCCATCATATAAATCTATGCGTACCACATCGAAGGCAAAACAACATAAACACTTCTACAAAATTAAAGAAATGTTTATGAATCATTTTCGTAGAGAATAGTCCGTGTAAAATAACTTTAAAAATGGGACAATCAATTTTCAGTACGAAGAGGAGCGGCTACTTTCGTCGGGGCGCGCGCGCGTGGCGGGACTGGCCACGCGCATGGAGCTGGCGTGGCACAAGGAGCGCGACGAGCAGCAGCGGCTGCTGCAGGAGACGTCCACACTCGCGCGGGATCTGCGACAAACACTCTTTGAGGTATCTGGTATACAGCCACGTCTCCTGGTCAATCTCGTCTTTAATAAGAAACTGGGTATTACTGAACCTAAAATGCCCATGTAGTTAATCATAAATAAGCTTAAAGTGTATCCCTATATGTATAAAAATAAACAAATACTTCTCGTGCCACGTTTGTTATGCCTACTGCTTCTCTTCAATTCTGTAGTGTAATGAAAAAATAGAAAACGGATAATAGCTAGCGTGCAAGTTGACATCTAAATCGATAATGTTTAACGAGTCCTAATATAAGTAGGTTATGTCTCTGGCAAGAAAATAATTGCAAAATAATTTATACTATCGAATGTTGTACCAATGTTTCTTTTTTGTTACGGACTTAAAAACCCATACTAAAAAAATCCATACTAACACATATAGTAAAGCACGCATTGATTGACCGCGCATACTGATATGATTTATACTTTAACAGATGGAACGCGAAAGAGATAAGGAGAGGCTAGATATGAAGAGAAGAATAGATCAATTGAAGAGGACTACTGAAGAAGAGACTGAGGAAGCTAAAAAAAAGGTATTGATTAATATGAAACAAATTTCATTTTGACATTAAACTGATGTTTTCTCATTTGCCTTTCGTTGTTGTTAATAACATATTTTGTAATTTGAGTATGTTTATGCCACAAGTAAATTTTGCATGTCAATAAATATGTTTCAAAATATTTACCATTAGGAAAAGCAACCTGTAAATGCGACCCCCCTTTAGGTATACGCTTGATTAAATATTATAAAACTTAGTAATAATATGATAATTAAACTGCGTAATTCATGAGTTTAGAGAATACGTACCTAAAATAAAAAAAAAATAGGAAAAATTGTTTTTCACGGATTCAAAGCATAGATTTTTGATATAATTAATATTTGCTAGTACATATATACATATCTTCATATCAAATCCCTTACGGGATAAACAGAAAGCTCGGAGTATCAAATATCTCAATCCTTGCAGATCTGCCAAGCTTCTTCCACATTCATATCTCATACGTGGACATATACATGGACATCGGTTTCGGAGAATTTGATAGTAGAGAAGTGAAATGTATAAATGATCAACCAGGTGACCGAGCTGCAGTGCGACTTGCTGGAGCTCCGCGACGCGCACGCCAAGCTGCGCACGGCGAACGAGAAGCTGCGGCGGGACAAGGAGCGCCACGACCGCGACCGCGACCAGAACAAGCTACTGGTCGCTTCGCTCAAACGTTCGCAGCAGGTACCACATACAATTATACGGTGTTAAACCGTACCCTATAGCAATCACAGATTTATTTAGTTAAATATACATAATTGTGCCTTGATGTATACAATTGTCATACAGGATGATGATAAAGTAATCACTCAGCTGCTAGAGACTATAGAAGACCTAATGAAGCAGAGTCCCGAATTATTCCGCACTGACGCACCGATCAAGCCCGAAAAGAGTTTGCTGACGCCGACACCGCCCAGACGTAACCGGGTACTGTAACGTTGAAATTCATAATAAAATAATTACATAAAAGGAAAGTTCCTTTTAGAGAACTTATAGCTTTTAATATACCTACAGTCGTACTAAGTAGATGCTTTTCAGAGTAGGCTGAGAGTAAGTACCAAGCGTCAAATATCTCTATCCAAAACCACATACATACCTTACACATACAAAACCATCGTGTTTGTCTTTCATTCATACTCAGTATTTTAATAAACTTTACGTGCTTTAAAACTTTGGGCCGAAAGGTTTACCTTAAACTCGTGCTAAACTACGTCTATTTCTGGTTCCTTGCAATTCGTTTAACACTGATATTCAATTTATCTTCTTCCTATTGTATTTATAGATACTAAAACAAAAATTAAATCGATAAAAACTTGTAACTTTCTAAATCAAAGCTTATTAAATAATATTATAAACAAACTTTTGTAAAGCGAGTTGGATTGAAGCTTTACATTAATTAGCACACATGAGTATATTAGGATTAACTTGCAACGTTATGTCGTCGTGCATCGACTAGCATTATTTAAATCTAAGAATGCAGCACTGATGACATACTAATGCCACAGCGCGAGCGGTCGTGTATTTAGGAACCGTTGAGCGAGTTTGAAATGATATTGCAGTCATCGAAGTCGCGTTCGCGGTCGGCGACGCCGGAGAGCGCGGAGAGCGCGCGCGCGAGCGAGGCGGCGGCCACGGCGGCGCGGCTGCGGCGCCTCACCGACGAGCTGCGTGCCTCGCGCATCGCGGAGCGGCAACGTCGCCAACAAGCCAACGCGCGACGGTATAGCGTCTATGCTTATGTAGAAAAAAAACCGTAAATTCAAAATGAGAACTTAACCAGCCCTCTTAATGACTGACCCGCTGATTCAATGCTTAGTAAATCTGACTGCTGAAACGGAAGTCATGAGTTGAAATTGCCACTCAAAGTACTTACGTATTTATGTAAAGTATTTGTTCTATCAAATTGTAAAAATTATGTGTGTAATCTATATAAAGTTATTGGGTATTAATACCCAAAGGTTAAAAAAAAAAAAATTTTTTTTGCAGAGCGATGTCAACAGAACCCCGAGACACATTGTCGGTTTCGCCAGCTACGCGTCCTGCCACCCGAGCGCCCTCGCTCAAAAAACGTTCTATATCTTTAGAACAGACCACGAAAGAACACGTAAGAAGATGAACGTTCTTTCAATTTTCGATTCGTACCTATGTGCATTTTTTTTCTCACTAGGTCCTTATATAACTGTGGAACGAAACGATTAAAACTATGAAAATTTACTTACTTTCAGAATTGTTCAAAGGTAACACAAAGTAAATTTTGTTAAACAAAACTATAATCCGTGATTTGCAGTTGACGTTCAGATTTGGGCTTCAAATTATTAAACAAACAATGTCTGGTCACCATTCATTACACCTGCTCTCTTGATGCTTACTTTGGGATCGGGTGGCTGTGTATGGAGATGTCCCAAGATACATGACTATTAGTAAACATTTCAGCCAAGTCATGTCATTTTTAATGTTTTACAACTTTGTTAATAATGTCTCATATTTTTTATACCAAGGGCTCGATATGGAAGTCAGTGGATGAAGGCAGTGTATCTTCAATGCAGTCGCTAGACGGCGACGCGGACGCTCGGATGTTCCTGCAACGCGATACCAGCCTCGACAGGTACATGATGCTAATATTGCATATTAATATATTCAACTATTTTCCCCGCCATCGAAAACTTAGTAATAGAATCACTATGACATGGAGTTCTTCAAAAACAGCCCACAGAGAACTCCCCTGTAAAGCCGACAACACATTGGCTTCTCTTAACTTCGAGTGGCCTGTTTGCCTATTGCCAAGTTAAATATAAAAAATAAAAAAGGAGGTCCTAATGCTTAACAAACTGCATTCTCTGCCGTGGGCCTTTGTCCAGAGCAGAAAAACTTTAAAGGCAACTTATTAATGAAATAAAATTATTAGTGAAAATGAGTGAAACAAAAGAAAATTACTATATACTGCTGTGTATTAAACCTGCAAGACTATGCGTAGACATACCAAACACCTACAAACAAAGAAAACATAAAATCACGACTGTATTTTCTCAAAGGGATAGGGTAGGGAGTATATATAGTACGGCTTTGGTCTACGGCAAAAACTAATAAGCGTTTCTGTTGCTGCTTATACAAGATATTGTTTTACCGCTTAGCGATCAATAATAATATAAAAATTGCATTGTCTTTACTTACAGTCGTCTGTCAGGTGGTTCCGCACAAAGTGAAGTGTTGCCAACAGAGAAGAAGAAAAAGAAGAGTATATTTGGTAAATTGAAGAAGCTGACCAAATCTCGTTCCATTGACGATCACGTGGATTCAGAGGTCGAATTCAGGCCTATAGGGACAGTTTCACAGGTAACGTCTATCATCTACATCAATTGGAAACAAATAGCAATTGGATAATGTATGAGTATTTCTGTCTGCCTACCCGCATGTGGCCGGTATGGGATAGACTGTGCCTTATCTTTCGTACTTAAAGTTCTCAATCTAATCAATCAGGATTAAATGTAATGAGGAAAATTTTGAGGACAGTTCCTTTTTAATGAAGAAATATGAATATGTATAAATAAAACTGTGTATACTTGTCTTGTATAGGTATACTGGAACACGATGTATGTAAACACTTAGATATCGGAAAAAATATTGCGGTGTAAAGTTAAATTCTACTAGTTGTAAGTGTACTTACGTAGTTTATATATTTATTTTTGTGTGTACCAAAAAATATAGACTAGATCTTATTTAAATGTTTAAATATAAATGAATATCCTCAGGGATCGGACTCCGATATGAGCGCCGCGGGAAGCAAACGGGATATACGAGGGAGGTTGTCAGACATGTTCAGTAGGAAACAAGTTTCACGCGGAAATAGGTGAGATTTGTTCCCTTACGATTACAACTTGAAGATTGTTTAGGAAATAATTACAAATTTATGAACTGCACACTAAATTTAGAGTTTGAGGAGAAATCAACTGGTTTACTAAGGGAAAACGAACTTTTATAAAACTAAGTATTTTAGTTAAATATTGCACTAAGTAAATAAACTGAGAGTGTAAATTTACAAACTAAAGACGCAGAAGCACCCCAATTTCGCTCAGTAATCAGCTTGTATAAGATCGATACTCAGAAGGGCAGAGAGCGCCGATACCGTTATACGAATAGCTTTAAGTACTGTCGAAATGGAAGGAAAGATGGTGAGGTG